>JAFMSR010001476.1:0-27669 GCA_022818135.1 Saxidomus purpurata
CTGTTACGAAGGATAGGAGTCTAGTACTGGTTTGTCCCGGGAACGACTGTTCGGTAAACTGCCCGCCTGTAAGATGACCAAATTACGGTTAAAACAGGCGTTAAACTCCTACAAACATCAAACGTATTGATTAATCTCGATCCAGAAATTTTGTTCTTTTCCAATTCACAAACATCATTACAGTGAGAGCGTTGCAGAAGCGATAACTTTGTATATAGACTGGTTCACAGGTGAGTGTAGCGTACCAGGGACCCAAACAGTGAATGTTAGATAAAAATAGCCTAATGACTATATATCAATAAGAAGGTAAACAACACAGTTCGCACATAGACCCAGTTTCAGCTTCAATTACTTCATACAGAATAGTGCATATTTATCAAAACCTATTGCATATATACCTAACGTAATTATATTTTCCGTAAACGTTTACTTCAAGGTCCAAATGCAAACCGTTTTGTAACAGCGACTGATAGTTTCCGAAATTTTTACCATTTTTCGCCAACTCGAATAAATCTCACACATTTCGGGTACGTCTATTTTCCAGTGTGCAACCGTCACTGTGAACATACACAAGAACGGCACAACACTGCTACTAGAGCTCAGTATTCCATAGACATGTATGTGTGTGTGTGTGTGTGTTGGTGGTGTGCACTTCTGGGTGCTGTGGGGCTCGTTTTGGGGAGGCTGCGTTTTTGGTGCGTGGCATTCCCTGTTTGATATTATTTTTGTTTTTAGTGATGTGTAACCTAGACTTGGTAAGACCTGGCCGATCGATACAGTATGGAAACTGGTTTTTCCCATTATCAGTATGGCTGCATGTATATGTTTACAAAATATATCAACGAAATAAAATGAATACTGTATTAACGGATCGTATTAAAACTGGAAAGCTTGTGGAAATATTTATCAAATCAATTTCTACGAGCGTCGGTTGTGTAATATTTGGATGACACAAGGCGAAATTGTTTAAAAGCTTGTTAAAAGGGAAGAATTCAGTGTTAGAAATGTGTGACATTTATTCGGGTTGACGAAAAATGTCAAAAAAATCGGAAATTATCAGTCGCTATTTCAAAACGGTTTGCTTTTGGGCCTTGAAGTAAACTTTTACGGAAATGATAAACACTTATGCTATATATGCAATGGGTTTTAATAAATATGCATTATTCTAGATGAAGTAATTAAGGCTGAAAGTGGGTAGATGTGTAAACGGTGTTGTTTACCTTCTTATTGATATAGGGTTAGTAAGTAGGCTATTTTGAACTAAAAATCACTGTATGGGTCCCTGGTACGCTACACTCACCTGTGGACTGGTTATAGGGTAGTTTTTTTCTCTCTCGCATTATCGTTTTGGGGATATGTGTTCTGCTACATACTTTTAATAGCATACATCATTTGCGGTAAGCTAGTAATATAAAAAATTCCTCACATAAAGCAAAACATCTTATTATAAGAATTATCCTATATCTCTTTATTCATATACAGGCTACAACCAGAACAACATCCACATCTCTTTTGAGAACCCTTCTCATTTAATAAATGGTCACTTTTGTTAAGAACGGAAATCGGTATTAGTAAATAGCTTTCTTTTTTCAAACTAATATGAACACGTCGAATTCGCTTATTGTCATATTCTGAAAATAATAACGTATATCTGAAGAGTGTAATAGATATAAGTAGATCAATCAAATGGGTTATTCCTTCATTTAAAAAAAAATTTTTTTTGCATTTGCTAAATGCTTCATTTAATAACTGAAGTTATTTATTCTTGGGTTTACTTTCAAATTCGGTTATTGCCCCTTCGTTATATGTACTTATATATTGTATTATATAGCACTTTAGTGCATTCTTGTCCGGGCCATTTCTCAGTAACCACTAGCTGACTTTAATTTGGTGAAATGTCAAAGGCTGTTCCACCATCAAGAGGAAATACGTATATTGTCGGCATTCTGAGACCAATTCAACGATTTTTCACAGAGTTTATAGCTTATTACCCTTTGATTAAATTTTCACACACTTTAGTGTCCATTTATGACATCACTAGCGTTTTAAGCCCGGCACTGTCGACGCCGGGCTTCATGAAAGACTTGAAGACGGGTTAATTGTTTACAAAGGCCCACTAATGCGCGTAAATGAAAACGGGTTATAACAGCGCGTGAATCTCCTCAATAAAATTAACACACGGTTTTTCTTCTGTTAAAACACCGGTAAAATTGACAAAAACAGCACATTTTATTATCTAATAATTTAGGTTTACCTATTCTGTTCGAGACCTACTTTTGTCAAGAAATGTCACGGTCATCTTTAAGTTCGCACACCTGTTGATGTCGATTTTTACTTAGCATAGTATTCAAAGGTATATCTCAGAAGTACCAAGTGTGTTAACCAATCAGATTATTCGGTCGTGTACATTTCTGAATTCGAAAAAAGGTGAAAACCTGGTCTTTATCGTAGATGCAAATGTCACAGGGTGAGAAAAATGTGCAGCCAGACCGGGGCTCGAACCCGGGGCCTTTCGCTTACAGGGCGAATGCTCTACCGACTGAGCTACCGGACCGCTTACACATATTCTCCCCAAGTGTGAACTAAGTCGTTCATGACACAAACGAAACAAAAAGTTCTTAACATCTTTATAGTATTTATATCATTGTATTATGTACATGTTGCCACATGGGTTTATGACCTTCTGGTTTGAATATAATAAACTTGTAAACTTGTAAACTTGTAACATCATATATATCATCATATAATTACAATGTATAATTATTATCAATTGAACTATATGATTACATGTATTAGCTAGTGGTATTGTGCGACAATATTTACCTGGCACTCATTAATCTTCGCCAATATCTTCGGGTACGTTCGGGTGTGTTTTCGTTGTTTCAGTTGATTATCATATCGAACAAATACATTTCACCGACTAAAGTGTTTACCGCAGAGACAGTGGCGTAGTGGGAAGATGCCTAACTTGTATGCAAGGTTTCATGAGTTCGAATCCTGCACAAATATTTTTATTTTTTATAAGAGTATGGCTATTTTTTTTATTTAATTTGTGATACTGTCTTTACACCGTTTTCGCTTTTATATATTTCATGATTTCTGTTTTTTATATTTTTATTGTTGGCTAACTTTGCTTTGTTTTCTGTGTTTTTATTTTTATATGTATTAATACTTATTATTGATATTCATGGCATTTCAGGAATTACATAAAATTACATCGTCCATTGAATGAATGTTTTTCCGTCTGTCCGTGTGTTATCTTCGAAATCCTTCGATATATTAGCCGAGGCAATCTTATCTTTAGACCGTAGCTGTTTTGATGATTTGCTCGTCGGCATTTTCAGTTCTAAATACAGACGAAGAAAGAATGCTCAAATAGTCATTAAAAATCTTGAAAACCCGTGCTGAACAAAGACAATAGTGAACACATTTAATGCAACGAAACGATTAAAAAAAAAAGATAAACAAAAAGCCAAGCAAGACTCGAACCTGCATACGCTGGACTGGTAGTTGCCTGATCCACTACACAATTGCGGAATGCGATATCTGGTATAGTACGAATGTAACGGTTCGTAAAGTAGCGACAAGTAGTGGTGCGATAAGTAGCGGCAAGTAGTGGCGGTCAACCGTGTTAATGGGTATTTATACGGCGCACAGTTCTACTGCACCGTCAGTCATAGTTTCCGCTTAGGAGAGAGGAGCTTAGGTTTTTAGACGATTTTCATCAGAGTAATCCTTGGAAGGTATTTGGTTTTGACTTTGTATCTTTGCTGATTTATACTTTAGAGTATCTGGTCTTTCTGTCAGTAGCTTCATTTTGGCTTGTCATTCGATATTTTGTATTTTATTCGCAGTTTCCTTCGGGCTATCAAACAAGTTGGAATTTCACCTCTATGAGAAAATAACCATTTGCTAACCATTGCATACACTTTAACTTTACAGCATGAATGCAGCAATTATTTTGAGCACGGGAGATTGGAAGGTAGTAGTCAGTAGGAGCGCATCCTTTGTAAGTAATCTGATTTATTTTGTATTTTTGTGCTTTAGCGAATGATTCGCTAGTAATGAATAGTCTCGTGGTATATGTACTTTCGGATAGTCTCAGATCCGTCTACATTCAGTTTGTAACTATATTTCTTGTAATGTGATATCGGGACACAAAGAATTTAAGGTTTTATCTTGTTTATAATAATTTGAATGCTTCTTTGTGTTGGCCATTTTATTCTATGTTTATTATGTAAATCAACGTTAAAATGGATAGCTTCAATGTAAATGTTGGCACGAAAAGTAGGAGATGTAATTGTTTATTGCAGGACGTTGTCATACTGTCTTCAACGTTCCCGCTTAGTAAATTTGTGGATGCCACGCCATACCACCTGGCAAGCGTGAATGGAATGACCAGAACCATTTATAATTTGGTGCTTTATTTACTATACTCACCATACACTGCAATAAAAAGATAAAGAACTCATTGGTCGTTATATTCGAACCCCTGAGTGTAACATTTGGAGCCCCCAGTGATGTTCAGTGTATGGAAGAAGTCGTGACCTTGGGATGGGATATTTCTGGTTAATTTGACGGGATGGATGGCACATTATAGATGACTCTTGATTGAAGTGCAACTTTTGCAGATGAGGCGTTAACTTCTCGCTAGTACAAGATCAGGGCGGTCCTGACCAGGGACCAGTCTACAGATTTTAGTAAGCTTTCTGGATTCAGCGACAGCATTTTTCTTTTCGTTTCTGCAGTGACAATTATGGACAGTGACTTTTTTAGTGAAGTGTGACTGTTTTCATTTATTTAGTGAATACTAGGACAATTTCACTTTTCATTATTACTTTTATTAATTTTAATGTTCTTTTTTTGTAATATTTATGTTTTGTATCTCTTTGTTCCTGCCGGGAGAGAGTAATTATTGTAGGTGAGACAGTAAGTCACATTTTTTACAGAATTCACAGTAATCTTAACCTTTGGTGAAGGGATAGCATGATTAACTAGTTATTGCATTTAATTTAGCAGTAATTTAAAGTCACACTGTAAAAATTGATAGCCCGAGATAGAACTTGCACTCAAATTTACATAAATTATTGTTTTCAGTGGAAAGACCGTATACTTGCTGTTTAGACTGGTTCAATAATTTAGTACTTTCTGCCTGTGTTGCATTTTGCAGAAATTAGTAGTGCAGTGAGACTGGTATTGTTAAACGAGAAGTGTGTTGGTACTTGGTAGAAATACTAGTAAGTAGTGTACAGGTAGTCTACAACTTTATCTAGTATTTAGTGTAATCTTACATTTAGAATTGTATTACAGATTATTTAGTTACTAGTGTTTATATTTAGTGTAGTTTTGTTTCAGAAACTTCAGTGTAGAGATGCCGAGGTTTGCAGCTGGAGATACAACACATTTTTATTTGATTTTATGATTTTAAACTAGTATTCACATGTATAGCAATTATTTGCAGGTGTATAGTTATTCAAAATAGCGTTATCTTTTTGCATTTTGCTATTGGTTAATAAGAGTATTTTCAGAGTATAGTGTGTTGAAAAATGGCGGAGAAGTTGACAGAGCAGCAAAAGAACTTGCTTTCAGCACTGGAAAAGTTGAAAATTGGTACACCAGAGGAGTTGGAGACTTTGGTGAAGAAGCCGGTATTGGCGAAGGAGGAAAAGACGACAGTTACAGGTAAGTTTCTTAGAATTTCTTTGTTCTACGGTGAACAAGGTAAAGGTGAAGTGTCTTACAGGACTTGGAGATATGAAGTCAATTGCCTCATTAAAGCAAAAGAGTACACTGAGGAAGGCTTATTGCTTGGCATACGTAGGTCTTTGCGTGGTGAAGCCGCTGATATGGCTATGCGTTTAGGTGAGTCAGCCAGATTGAGTGATATACTCAAAACTTTTCACAGTGCATTTGGGAATACTGAGACAGCTGAGTCTATTCTCAAGAAATTTCATGGTTGTACCCAACAAAGGGATGGATCTGTTGTTGCGTATCAATATATTTTATATCAATCGCTTGTTATATTTCTATCCGAAGATTACCGACCACATACGAAATATTCATGAGTGCCAGTTCAATATTGTCGCATAATACGCAGTTGTCCACTATCGTTGTGTACATTTAATAAATGAAGATGCATAGAGTCCAAAAAAAACGATGACAGCCGAGGAATCACCTTTCCCGAATATAAATAATTGTATTCGTACCCGGATGTGCGAAGTCGGGAATGTGGTTTCAGAACGGTTGTATAGTGACAAATTGGTGATTTAATGATGTTTGGTGCAATCTGACTTTTTATCGACCTCGTCGAAGTAAATTAAATATTATGCCCATATACGTTTTGGCAATCTTATTGTCTCTTCGAGATTGATTTCACCTGGAATTGTGCGTTGGAGTTACGTGTACATCGTACTCGTGGAAGGGGGCATATGTGCTTTTCAAACATCTCTATTTTAATTTCGTATACACCTATGTAATAGAAATTGTAAGTGAAAACATTAAACATACACCAGTGGAAACTGAGAATGTATTATGGAGGACATTGGCGTTTGTAAGGGAAATACTTGATACACCTTATAACTATTTTCTAAATGTTAATATAAATTATACTCTCCCTTTAACTGTTACCATGCTATAGATAAATGTCTGATTAATTCAGTTTAAAAAAAAAACGAATTGCACGCATTCCAAGACCAGACATGCATTATCGTATTCATTCAGTAAAAATCCCAACCAAAATACAATATTTGAAACAGAAGAAAAATCTTAAAGCTGCACGCTCTCGGTTGCCGTTGAGAAAAATATTTTTTTAAAAATGACATACTTATACACAAATATAAAACTAAATGCTAGAATCAAATATAAGCAAACATCTAGGTAGGAATTTGCAGAAATCGATTGAAAATGTCGGTTACACGGCACCGCTACACTATATGTTTATATTGGAATTTCAAAAGCGTTGCAAACGCGAATTTGGTAGCGTATTATTTGAAATTTAGAAATATACGTGACAGGAATTTATACTGGAGTCTTTTTATATGACTACATGTTCTAACATACGTTATTTACATACAGTTTCGAGAACTTTATTTTTTTACCAATATCTGAGAGCGATCAGCTTGAAAGGCAGGGACACGATACCCAAAAATAAACGGAGCTGTCTGATTTTCTTAAACATGGGACAAATTTAAAACCGCTTGCTTCTCTCTAGGTAATACATATAATACATATAATACAAGGTAAGTCTTCGCCACTCCACTGACGCAAAATCTATCGTTGCAGGCGGGACACCACGAGAGAGACCGAACACTTCCGTAAACAAAACTGAGACACACGAAACAGACATTCAGCTTGAATACTCAAGTGGGTATAACTAAAGCTAGTTGAATCACAGGTGAGTGTAGCGTACCAGGGACCCATACAGTGATTTTTAGTTCAAAATAGCCTACTTACTAACCCTATATCAATAAGAAGGTAAACAACACCGTTTACACATCGACCCACTTTCAGCCTTAATTACTTCATCTAGAATAATGCATATTTATTAAAACCCATTGCATATATAGCATAAGTGTTTATCATTTCCGTAAAAGTTTACTTCAAGGCCCAAAAGCAAACCGTTTTGAAATAGCGACTGATAATTTCCGATTTTTTTGACATTTTTCGTCAACCCGAATAAATGTCACACATTTCTAACACTGAATTCTTCCCTTTTAACAAGCTTTTAAACAATTTCGCCTTGTGTCATCCAAATATTACACAACCGACGCTCGTAGAAATTGATTTGATAAATATTTCCACAAGCTTTCCAGTTTTAATACGATCCGTTAATACAGTATTCATTTTATTTCGTTGATATATTTTGTAAACATATACATGCAGCCATACTGATAATGGGAAAAACCAGTTTCCATACTGTATCGATCGGCCAGGTCTTACCAAGTCTAGGTTACACATCACTAAAAACAAAAATAATATCAAACAGGGAATGCCACGCACCAAAAACGCAGCCTCCCCAAAACGAGCCCCACAGCACCCAGAAGTGCACACCACCAACACACACACACACACATACATGTCTATGGAATACTGAGCTCTAGTAGCAGTGTTGTGCCGTTCTTGTGTATGTTCACAGTGACGGTTGCACACTGGAAAATAGACGTACCCGAAATGTGTGAGATTTATTCGAGTTGGCGAAAATTTCGGAAACTATCAGTCGCTGTTACAAATCGGTTTGCATTTGGACCTTGAAGTAAACGTTTACGGAAAATATAATTACGTTAGGTATATATGCAATAGGTTTTGATAAATATGCACTATTCTGTATGAAGTAATTGAAGCTGAAACTGGGTCTATGTGCGAACTGTGTTGTTTACCTTCTTATTGATATATAGTCATTAGGCTATTTTTATCTAACATTCACTGTTTGGGTCCCTGGTACGCTACACTCACCTGTGAGTTGAATAAGGAAATATAGTGGGTATACTCTCCCTTTAAACGTTAATGTCAAGCAGGAAGTTATAATTCAATTGTCAATACATGTAGTTTTCAACATATCGGATTGAAAAAAAAGTGTCCTGTATAATTATGATCATGCAACACAAAAAGCAATTGGAATGATAATTAGTCTGTTCTTTCTGTTCTTTTTCTTTGGGTTTAAGTTTCAACTAAGCATTATTTAGACGACAAAATAAAAATTAACATGTAGGTTATCAAACAGCACATCTTTTTCAACGCAGACAGTGGATATTAAACTACCACTTCACAATACGACACAGCAAACCAGTCATTATATTACGGTATGGTGGCAATCATGTGAAATATCATATTGTTGTACAAAAGAAAATATCGCGTGCATGCAATGTTAAAGCAAATACAAATCGACCATTTATCAAGTTTAGGTCACGTAACTAAACTTGAACTGAAATAAGTGGCAGGCATTCCATACAACTTAATATTCAATTAAAAAAATAACTGATGGACATTTGCAATAAATACTATTAAATTAAAATAAATCTTTTTTTAGTTAAAGCGATTTAGAAGTTTACAAATATTACATACATTTTACAAAAAGTCAAATTTCAAGTACATGCTTCAGATTATTGCCTTAATCCTGGATATGCTTTGATAACATGGTTGATTTTTCGAAATGAATTGATATGGGGAAAAGTCAATAAACCGATAAATTGTTTTCAACATTTATCTTGATCTGAATTATGAAAAGAAACCTTTAATAACAAAGACATACAACAAGTGGGACCTCTCTCTCTCCGTCCCTCCCTTCCTCCCCCTTCTCTCTCTCTCTTTCTCCCTCCCTTCCTCCCTCCCCCTCTCTCTTTCTCCCTCCCTTCTTCCCTACAATGCTACTGCTCAACAGCAGAGCAGACGGAAATGTTTGGATCTATTGAAATCATGATTTTCTCGTGTTTTAGTTTTTATCTTCTGTATGTAATCGTTGATTCTAGCACGGTCCGAAACTTTGCCTTTATAAATATAGAGGAAAAGTATCCGTACATTATTTTACGATTAAATTCACCACGTGTTCCACGGGTAACAGGTGCGGTAAATTACACAATGGAATGTTGCTACGTGATAGACATAATTTTGGGTATTTTTAAAGACAATATCGTGTTAGAATCGAAATGATAAATATCTCCCAGTATTATATCGTTGAATAACATACAGTCAGTCGTTCGGATACGACAAAGTAAATCACTCGTGCTACACACTCGTGATTTAATTCTACGAATCCAAACTCTTGACTGTTATTTAATTAACGACAAAACATACTGGGACACATTTATCATTTCTAAATCAACGTACAGCCAGGAGTTCGCTGGAGGCTGTAAAGAATTAATGTAGCACGTGATTGATCAAATTTGATTTTAAAATCGATGAAAATAAACGTGATTAAAGCACGATGTAAAGATGATTGTATTATTATTTACCGGATCTGCTTGTTTCCGGAAAGTGTGTACTTGTCATATTGGTGTAAAGTTTTCATGAATATAACTTATTTTTAACAAAAGGAGAAAAAAAACATGTTAAAAAAAATGTACGAGTCCAGTAAGAGATATCCTCTGCCTAACGTTTCTATTACCTAATGAATACAAAATGAGAGAGAAACTGTGAGCTACTTGTAAAACCCCAGACCCGCTGACACACTTCTTGTAAAATAAGTATGTAAAATGACAGTGTTGGGCCAACAATGCCACAACGGTTGGGCCAACACTGCCACGATTACCTCGCTCAACATAGGGCCTTACAGCGGACGATAAAAACAAATTCAAAGAATAAACCCATGTTACATTTGAAACCTTTGAAAATTTCCTTTGTCGAAGTTTTGAAACATTTGCAGAAGTTTCCCTGTGGGAAGTAGGTCTGTTGTTGATCCGATAAAACCACTTGAGAAAAGGAGCAGAGAGTGTCATACACAAAATATCAACAATTCAGGAATAGTAACTCAAAGAAATATGTTGAAACCTGTAAGGTTACCGAACTATATTGCCTCATAAACCTGTCAAATTACCGAACTATATTGCCTCACAGACCTGTCTGATTACCGAACTATATTGCCTCACAGACCTGTCTGGTTACCGAACTATATTGCCTCATAGACCTGTCTGATTACCGAACTATATTGCCTCATAGACCTGTCTGATTACCGAACTATATTGCCTCATAGACCTGTCTGATTACCGAACTATATTGCCTCATAGACCTGTCTGATTACCGAACTATATTGCCTCACAGACCTGTCTGGTTACCGAACTATATTGCCTCATAGACCTGTCTGATTACCGAACTATATTGCCTCATAGACCTGTCTGATTACCGAACTATATTGCCTCATAGACCTGTCTGATTACCGAACTATATTGCCTCATAGACCTGTCTGATTACCGAACTATATTGCCTCATAGACCTGTCTGATAACCGAACTATATTGCCTCATCATGCAAACACTATGCGCAACTAAGCTTTGTAATAATAACTCTTATGAATTTGAATTCAACCCCCGTATGTGCTGAGAAATGACGCGGACAAACATCAGTATTGATACTACATGTATATGTACATATTTTTGTATATGTATGAAATATAATAGAGCAATTTATCTGAGTGCAAATGATTAGGGTTATGTATATTATTCACTTCAGTGAGGTTCCCCACAGGTTGCTGAGAAATAACGTGGACACGACATGTATGAAAAAGAAAAAAAAACAGTAACTCAATAAAAGATATTCGAGCTAACACTCTGAAGATACGCACAACATACGGAAGATACGCACAGCATACGGAAGGTATGCACAACATACGGAAGATACGCACAACATAGGAAGATACGCACAACATACGGAAGATACGCACAACATACGGAAGATACGCATAACATACTGAAGATACGCACATCATACGGAAGATACGCACAACATACGAAAGATACGCACAACATACGGAAGACACGCACAGCATACGGAAGATACGCACAACATACGGAAGATACGCACAACATATGGAAGATATGCACAACATACGGGAGATACGCACAGCATACGGAAGACACGCACAGCATACGGAAGATACACACAACATACGGAAGGTACGCACAACATACGGAAGATACGCACAACATATGGAAGATATGCACAACATACGAAAGATACGCACAACATACGGAAGACACGCACAACATACGGAAGATACGCACAACATATGGAAGATATGCACAACATACGGGAGATACGCACAACAAAGGAAGATACGCACAGCATACGGAAGATACGCACAGCATACACAGCATACGGAAATCATGTAAGTATCTGTACGTAAGCTCGGACGCACCGTCCTTGTCATTTTAGTATATGTACGTTAGCTAGGACGCACTGTCCTAGTTATGTAAGTGTATGTACGTAAGCTCGGACGCACTGTCCTAGTCATGTAAGTGTATGTACGTAGGCTCGGGCGCACTGTCTTAGTCATGTAAGTGTATGTACGAAAGCTCGGACGCACTTTCCTAGTCATGCTAGTTTATGTACGTAAGCTAGGACGCACTTTCCTAGTCATGTAAGTATATGTACGTAAGCTCGGACGCACTGTCCTAGTCATGTGAGTATATGTACGTAAGCTCGGACGCACTGTCCTAGTCATGTAAGTGTATGTACGTAAGCTCGGACGCACTGTCTTATTCATGTAACTTATCGAGTCACTCTCGAGTTCGCTTCCTGGAAAAATCAGTACTGGTGTCATATGAGGAGGTACGGTCGTGACCGCAGTGGGGCTCGAACCCGCAACCTCCGGGATGAGCGCCAAACACCTTTACAGAACCTCTACACCTCCGCCCCCTTGTTTTAGTCATACTTTGCACGGTAAGTTATAAGTCTATTTAGACATTGTGCTATCTGTTTCTTATTTCTTATTCTTAATTTCTGATATTTATTTTACCTGTTTTGCTAAGCATGAAGTTTTGCAAAATGTCCAATACACGCGTACATGACTTTTGCGAAGAAATTCTACTCGTGCATGTTTAAATGCGGGATAGTAAAATGACTTAAAAGGTGAGTATGACCTAATTTCTTGTGTAGATTGATTTAGAATGAAATATCTGTTTCTATGTTGGAAAATTTCTGAAAGATTATTTTGAAAATTTGGCTTGTAAACCGCTATCAAACTCAGCGGAACTGAAGCAAACGATAAGATCTCGCATTTGGTAAAACAGAATAAAAGCACCAATGCCTAGCCTTATCAAGAGTAAGGGTGAGTTGTAAACACAGGTTAGTAAATGGGAGTTACAATAGAATAACGGTACTATATATTTGTTTCATTGCAAGTGTCTCACAGTATATTATTTACTTATTCAAGGTTTTGTCTGTCAAGACATTCAATTATATGTAATTGACCCTTTTTTGTTGAGTATATTTTAGCTCGATTGCGCAACAAGTTCTAACTTATAGTAACCGCTCTCGAAACACCATACTTGGCCGAACCAATCACTTGTCAGAGAGAGATAGAGATTTTCATGTCTGGTACACAGTTGCAGCTGGATAAACTGAGACACCTGTGGCATAAAATGTTTTGGTCTAGGACATTTGTCAAGTGGCCTAACTGGGAATTGAACCCGGAACCTTTAAGTTGCGAATCGAATGTCGTCACTGCACCAATGAGGCCCACACAGTTAGAGAGAGATAGTAAAGAGGGAAGGCGTGTGTCTTTGTGGGCGGGGGTGAGTTTTGGGCGATGCGGCAAAAACATTCTATACTGTTCGGTGAATCCCTGTGCTAATATATACAATTTAGCAAGATGCAACTTTGAAAACAGAGAAATAGAACAGAGGGATATAATTATACTGTTGTATCCTGATCGTACAAGTTCTATTTCATGTTAAAATATAGTATCCTGGTCTGACTCGGCGGGGAGGGGGAGAACCAACCCGACCCCCATTCCTACGCCTATTTTTTTCTTGACCATTTGATGATTGCGTCAAGTGTACTACACAATGTCCTTGGCCGAAATCCCCTTGTTCCAAATATGGCATAGTAGTCATAATCCCGCAATGGATTTTACAAGTGAAAAGACATATATTGAATAAATTTGTTTTACTAAATGTTTTATTTGCCTCTAGTTTTACTTTACTATAGCGAATGATTGAAAAAAATATTGAAATTACAATGTAAAATTCATTTAAGGGATTATGTCTACTATGCCATTTTTGGACCAAGGGGATTTTAAGTGTCTCCCGATTGCGTCTCCTGGCACCACAACTGTCCCACTTTCTAGGGCGATATAGTCTGCGCAATATATCTAGGGTGAATTTTTGCTCATAAAAAATGTTTTATTGGTTACTGAGTTTTATTTCGTTTTTAAGTACTAGTACATGTATAATCTTTTAAGAAGAATTCTACATCATTAAAATTATCTAAGGGGTTGCCTCTGTCCCTTAAAACTATCCATAGCATACGGACCTATACAACTTCATCTATTTCCTGCAATTCGACCATTTCTCACTGGATTCATATTACAAATGACACCTTAAGTGCAGCTCGAGGAAGAGCTTTCGCTCCTCGAAAAATCTGTCCTTACTCGAGGTTACTCGACCATTCCTTACGTTTATGAATACCAATCGCTCCTCATTGGAGGAAATGCATCGACCGTTAGCCGATTAAAGGTAATTAATTATCTGTTCGATGGAACGTTTCTGAATAATAGCCATATGACTAAAAGCTGTCACTTGATTCTATTAATGTGTCGAGGAGTGAAACGAAACAACAACCAGTATTAATTCATGATAGCTTTATATATTTATTAACATAAGGAGTTTGTTACCCTATGACAACTACAAAATCGCATTGTCTGTAATCCGTAATTCGTAAATAATTGAGGGACTGTCTCAATGACATTTGTACATATATCTTTATGGTAGTTACTCATTTGGAACACAGGCTATATAAAATAGTACCAGTTATGTTAGTATTTACACGTGCATTTCTCGTGAAAAGAGTGGTCATCACCTTCTTTGCATGCATAGCTGCTTTATATCGAAATTCACTAGAATGTAACATTTACGAAGGCATGTCCTGCCGTAAATGTGGTCACATTGCATGCTTTTTCTGTGATGGTACATTTCCGTCTGTGTCACGGTCCTTGGGGAGTAAATGTGTAAGCGGCCGGGTAGTATGTCACGGTACTTGGGGAGTAAATGTGTAAGCGGCCGTGTAGTATGTCACGGTACTTGGGGAGTAAATGTGTAAGCCGCCGGGTAGTATGTCACGGTACTTGGGGAGTAAATGTGTAAGCGGCCGGGTAGTATGTCACGGTACTTGGGGAGTAAATGTGTAAGCGGCCGGGTAGTATGTCACGGTACTTGGGGAGTAAATGTGTAAGCTGCCGGGTAGTATGTCACGTCATTGAGGAGTAAATGTGTAAGCCGCTGGGTAACATTGCACGGTACTTGGGGAGTAAATGTGTAAGCGGCCGGGTAGTATGTCACGGTACTTGAGGAGTAAATGTGTAAGCCGCCGGGTAACATTGCACGGTACTTGGGGAGTAAATGTGTAAGCGGCCGGGTAGTATGTCACGGTACTTGAGGAGTAAATGTGTAAGCCGCTGGGTAACATTGCACGGTACTTGGGGAGTAAATGTGTAAGCGGCCGGGTAGTATGTCACGGTACTTGAGGAGTAAATGTGTAAGCCGCCGGGTAACATTGCACGGTACTTGGGGAGTAAATGTGTAAGCGGCCGGGTTGTATGTCACGGTACTTGAGGAGTAAATGTGTAAGCCGCCGGGTAATATTGCACGGTACTTGGGGAGTAAATGTGTAAGCGGCCGGGTAACATGTCTCGGTACTTTGGGGAGTAAATGTGTAAGCGGCCGGGTAACATGTCGTGGTACTTGGGGAGTAAATGTGTAAGCGGCTGGAGAGCATTCATCCTGCAAGCGAAGTGTTACGAATTCTAGTCAGGGTGCACATTATTTCACCCTGTGACATTTGACACCGTCTGACTGCACCGTCACAGATAAAACTTGACAGGAATTTTTACTATGAAATTTAGCTACCCATCTCTTTCATATACATATACTTAAAGTCGCGCCGACCATCTTTTTTAAAGATAGGTCTTGTTAGATGTGACCGGAGCTTTCAAGTACAGTAGCAACTATAACAACTGGCGTCGCAAGTCTGTGAGTGTCAATCATTAGTTGATATACTAGTATATATTGTATACCTGTCATAAATACTTAATCCTGATTGGGCGATAGCGCTCACGTGCTATACTATATGTTGATATACTAGTGTATCGGTAAATTGCTATTTTCTAAACATTACACGAAATACTGACAATTCCTTGAAGACACACGGCCATACCTTCTGTCCAAGACCTACCGTCTTTTAGGCATTCATAGTTTATACTTTAAGTGGATAAGGTTGAGACAGGTTATATAATATACAGGCCAGAGACTGAATCACATTGATAGAAACAATGCAAGCTGAATATCGTTCTTTAGAATCCAAAATATCAAGAGAAAAAAATTAAGTGAACATAAAAGGTAACAAATACACACGAGTTACCTCCCTTCTTTCGGTTATGCAACTCACAAGTAATGAAAATACGTATGTTCCTTGTGAACTTACGATCATGTCGTCTTTAACATATTAATGTCATGAAACAGTCTGTTTAAAAAATCTCATGTTGCGGACTTATTGCTGTGTCAAAAATTGTCCGGTTGAGACTATGTTCCCTTCAGGCTCAAAACAACTGAATGCACGTGAAGGCTGTTAAACCACGTGAAGGCTGTTAAACCACGTGAAGGCGAAATGTTACAAATTTCAGTCCGTTTAGACATTATACTTTGTTTACTAAGTTACTTTCATCCTAATGTTATAACTATTTTAATTTAATACGGGTGGGGGCACTATTTAAACAGCTCAGAGCTCGGACCAAAGATGATCATACCAAGCACTGCCTTTTATACATGGCCTCTTCCGAGCCGAGAACTCTGTCAAGTTCATCTTTTTTAAGTACAATGTAAAATCATTCTATATATTCGCATTTTGTTAGAAGTCGTGTCGTTTTGTTTAACGCATTTTAAAAATGTGTACGTAAATTATTTTAAAAACATACCAGTGGCTATATGTGTAAAGTTGGTTTGCAGTTCGATCGCGAACTGGCAACTGAGAAATCAGTTTACAGTTCGTGATTCGAATCGTGAATTGCAAACTGCTGACTAGTTCCCAGTTCTCATGTCGCAGTTAAAATGAAGACTGGTTGCCAGTAGCTTGTGGTTCGAATTGTTGATTACAAACCAGGCATCAGTTTACTGTTAGAATAACGACTTTTCGCGATTGGAATTGCGAACTGCGAACTACAGAATAGTTGCCAGTTCGCGATTTGCCAGTTCGCGGTTAAAATGAAGACTACTACCGTTGCCAGTTCGCAGTTGGCACTTTGATTAGTTCAAAGCTTGTGGTTTGACTTGTTGATTGCAAAACAGGCATCAGTTTTCTATAAGAATAGCGACTTTTTGCGATAAGAATTGCGAGTTGCGATCTACAGACTAGTTGCCAGTTCTCCGTTCGCGGTTTTAATGAAGACTAGTTGCATTTTGTATTTCGCGATTTCCCAGTTCTCAGTTCGCGGTTAAAAGGAAATTAGGTGCCAGTTCACAGTTCGCGACTTGAATTGCAAACCAATTCCCGATTCTAAGTATATGTTAGTGTTCATCCGAGATGTTCTATGGAAATTAGAAGTGTCGACGGGAGCGATAGCGACAGGAGACACTTCTAATTTCTATAGAACATTTTGGGATGAATACTAACATATTTAGTGGGCGGGTTTATTTGGCCTCATTAATAAGCATGCAACACATTACGTCACTCAGTCTAGTGACAGGCGCTCCATGTAAACTTGTGACACAATCTATTGTACATGTGTACTGTCAATGTAGCGTGTAAATCACAAAATGGCGGAACACGAGGTCAGTTTTGACATTCTTGACTCAGATTTTGATCTAAATGCACTGTTTTCGTCTTCGTGTTTTGACGAAATTTCCGATGAAAGCGATGGTACAACTAGTAATCAAAACTCAAGACATGATTGTGTGTGTGTGTGTGTGTGTGTGTGTTGTGTGTGTTGTGTGTGTGTTGGTGGTGTGCACTTCTGGGTGCTGTGGGGCTCGTTTTGGGGAGGCTGCGTTTTTGGTACGTGGCATTCCCTGTTTGATATCATTTTTGTTTTGATACCTGGTATGTATTTTGCTTTTTTCCAATTGTTTGGATTAATTAAAAAATCGGATTTTCCTTACACAAGGTAGTAATAAAATGCTTCGGAACGTATTTGTTTTGCTTTTAACCGATAGTCCCCAGTCAATATGTATTTGTGTTTACACATGTTTTCCCCTTTCACTCCTGGACTTGCGCAGTCACCAATAAAGGTCGAAGGTAAAGATAGGCGTTGGATCGCTGACGTCACACGCTTTAGACACGCCTTGCATACATAATTAAGTACTATGTGTGCATATTAAGTACTATGAAAATAAGCAGCCCGATTTTTATCAAGCAAACTGATTTACCCTCTCTACAGAAATTAACACTTGCGAAAACGGGAAAATACTGTATTTTCATTGGACGACAAATAAAGCTGCCCACTAATTGCGAATTGCGAACTATGGGCTACATGTAGTTTTTTTTTTTATCATTTATTTTCAAATCTTTATTGTACACACTTATATTTAACAATGTAATCAATAATATCTTTAATTATTCAATTATTTCAAAAGTGCAATAAAGACCTCTTTTTTTGTAAACTGGTTGCGTTCTTTGTTCAAAAAAGCTATGAAAAGATCTGTAAGTATGCTTTAAAAAAAGGAAGATGGGATTTTTGTCTTTTTAGATCGTTTTCATACAACATAATTTCATTTATTTTCATTTTGATATGCTTTTTGAAAAGTCATGTCTATGACAACCTTTTGTAAGTGACAAAATCTATATTCTGTTATTTTCTATATTGTTTTCAAAAAAGACCACTTCCTGGCATGTTGTTCGATCTTGTTTTGTATGAAAGCTATTTCTTTCTCTATAGTTATTCTTATCTGCAAATAATGCTTAAAACTTTCAAACGTAGGCAATACCTTTTTTATTTTCATTTGAAAAATATATAATTTCATAATCAATATGATAAAGTTAATCGCATTTGTATTTTTGAGTGCTTTGCTTATACCAAAACTTATAATTTCAAAGTTTAGTACAATTTTGTGATCATTCTGTTCTAAAAACATCGAAAGGCTGTTCCATAATATTTGTGCGTAGTGACATCTCCAAAATATATGTTCTATATTTTCTTCATGCATACTACAAAAGTCGCACAGGGTAGAGCTTACTAGGTTACACTTAAAAAGGTATGTATTTGTAGGAATTATTCGCATCAGATACTTATATTGAAAATTTCTAATTTTTGTATCTACTGTTGTTTTTAATGATTGCGTATAAATTGTTTTCCAATCTAGTTGTTTCCCTTCAAAAGTGTTTGTCCATTTAATTTCTGATTTCGTATAAGGTTTCTTCAAATTTTTTATTTGCATGGAATATGTCAATTTATTTGGGTGTTTCGATTGCCTTATTTTATCGATTAACGTTTCCTGTTGAGTGTATGTTGGTATCTCTTTCCGTAAAATTTCTTTCATGTATTTAGGAACACTTTTTATTATGTGTTGGTAACTTAAAAAGTCCGAATTGTCAATATCATATAAAAATTTGATATCTTCAAATGCATAAAAAGTTTTTGTTCTATAGTCAAAAAGGTGTTCCAAGTTCTTTATGCCTTTTTGTTCCCAAGTTTTGAAATAAAATGTCTTATTATTCATTTTTATATTTGAATTGTTCCATATTATCTCTTTACCTGTTGGTAATAGTTTTGAAGGTTTTATTTTGATCCATGCCTTTAAAATATCTTTTAAAAAGGCATTGTTTTTACAAATGGTGTCTATAACATCTTCATCTAAATTACAGTCGAAGATGATTTCTCCGCCCTTTTTATTTAGTAGATTTTCATAAAATATTTTCCATTCCCCTGTATTACTTTTATCACACAATCTTTTCACCCAGCAGCTTTTTATTGAGATTAGAAATTTTGAAACGTCAATCATTTTCAGTCCTCCTAGTTCGTATTCTAAAATAAGAAGATTTCGTTTGATTTTTTCAGGTTTTTTGTCCCACATGAACTCAAAAATAGTTTTGGTGATCTCTTTAAGTGTATGTTCAGAAGGATTAGGTAAAACTGTTAATGGATATATAAGTTTTGGTAAAGCAAAGCTTTTGATTACAGTAATTTTGCCTAGAAGGGTTAATTTTCTGTGCTCCCATTGTTTTAAACAGTTTTTAAAAGTAAGAAGTTTTGGTTCTAGGTTTAAACTGATATTTCTTTCTATGTTATTTGTGAAAGTGAAGCCCAGAGTATTTGCTGATTCTGAGGTCCATTTCAATTTTTTATTTTGGCAGTAGCTCAAATTTGTGCTTCTTAGGGATCCTATTCGTAGAATTGTAGATTTATTGATATTTAATTTAAGTCCTGATATGTATTCAAAATTTGTTAATACATTAATTAATTTTTCGAAAGATTCTTTTGAACCATTATTTATATATGTTGCGTCATCAGCAAACATAGTTTGTTTTATTTCTCTATTCCCTATAACAATACCTTTGATATTGTTGTCATTTTCTATGTATTTTGATAAAATTTCAATACCAAGAATGAATAGAAAAGAGGAAAGAGGACATCCCTGACGAACACCTCGTTCAATATGGAAGGGTTCAGATAGAAAACCATTGTTTATTATTAAACTTGAAACGTCATTATAAAAGAGTTGATCCATTTGATAAAGGAATCTCCAAAATTAAAATGCTTTAAACACTTTATCATGAAGTCATGGTTAAGGCTATCAAAGGCTTTTTCAAAGTCGGCGAAGAGTAATAATCCTGGCTCATCTATTTCTTTTAGGTAGCTGATTACTTCAAAGATAAGCCTAACGTTTTCTCCTATATATCTCCCTTTCAGGAAGCCAGTTTGTGAAGGATTTATAATCGAGCCAATTACTTTTTTTAGTCTATTTGCTATTGTTTTTGTCGCTATTTTGTAATCAACATTGAGTAAACTAATTGGACGCCAATTTGTAAGGAAGGTAGTATCTTTATTTGGTTTTGGTAGCAGAGTTATAATTCCTTGTTTTTGTAGATCTGTAAGAATTCCGGTACTATAAGAGTGATTTATTGACTGAATAAAGTAAGATTTAATTTCTTTCCAAAATACTTTGTAGAATTCCACTGACAAACCATCTGAACCGGGGCTCTTTTGATTTTTCATTTCGCTCAATGCGTTCCAACATTCACTTTCAGTCATAATACCATCACATGAAAGTTTGTTATCTTCATTCAGTTTATTACTTTCTATAGTAAAGAAGTCATACTCTGATAAATTCGAATACTTTTTTTTCGCGTATAGATTCGTATAGTATGATACAGTCTCTTTAAGAATTTCTGTTTGTTTTGTTATTTCTTTCTCTTGTATTTGTAATTTATAAATAGTTTTTCTCTCTGCATTTTGCTTTTCTAAATTTGAAAAATATTTACTATTTTTTTCGTTTCCATCTATATTTTGTGCTCTTGCTCTAATCATAATACCATTCATTTTCATGTCTAATAGATTATCTAATTCGTTTCTTTTTGAATTTAATTCATTCTTGATTTCATCACTATTTGGGTCGTTTTGAATGATTTTATTCTCTAAAAAAGCTATTTCTGTATTCAGAGTTTCCTCGTGTTCTTGATCTTGTTTTTTTTTATGTGTTGCGTATTTTATTGTTTGGTTTCTTATTGCCCCTTTGATAAGTTCCCATATTGTGTTAGGATTTGAATTTTTATTCAGGTCAGTTGTTTCTTTAATACAATTTTTGATAGTTGTTTGATATTGCTCGTCAAGCAGTAAATTATTATTCAATTTAAAGTATCCCTTGCCCTTAGACTCTTTTGAGAAATTTATACTTAGTTCAATTTTTGAATGGTCTGATTTATAGCCTGGTTTGATTTTACACCCTTTGGCAATATTTATTAAAGTATCGGATAGTAAAAAGAAATCAAGTCGGCTAAATATAATTGGTTTAGTATTTGAATGCCAGGTATATTGATATTTATTAGGGTTTAGCAACCTCCATATGTCTATCAGATTATAATTGTCAAGTATATTTACTATTTTTGCTCTACAGTTTTTGTGCGTGTCTAGCCTACCATTTTTTTTATCAAGTTTTATGTCAATTACTGTGTTAAAATCACCCGCCAATATAAAATTTCTCTCAGAGGTTTTTGAAAGTTCGTCGTCTAAGACATCAAAGAAATGTTTGCTATCGTTATTTGGACCATATATATTGAATAAAGTAAAATCCCAGCCGTCAATTTCTATGTCTAGTGATATTAGACGACCTCTAATAATTTCTTTGAAATTTGATACTTTTCCAGAGAATGTGTTACTCAACAAGATAGCAACACCTTCACTGTTACTTTTATTTCCGCTAAAATATGATTGTCCGCTCCATTCAAGTTTCCACTTTTCAGCGTTTTTTCGGTTGAATGCGTTTCTTGGAGAAGACAGATTTTATACTTATTTTCTTGTACATAATGAAAAATTTGTTGTCTTTTTGTTGCATTAGATAGCCCTCGTACGTTAAGTGAGCTTAACAGTGTTGTCATAGTGAGTATCGTAGGTGTGGTAAGTTAAGTTTGAAATATGTTTGAAAACGATCTAAAGGAAAACTATGAAAAAACATGTCTCTTTTACGTAGTGATTAAGGTCAAAAAATTGTGGACAGCCCTATATTTACTTTTATATTAAAGTTTGATATGAAATTTGCACGAGAATATAAATGTTTTTTTCTGAATTATCATGTGTATACATGCATTTTTTTAATAATTCACCATTGTATAACTTGTGATTACATTCCGCAATTATCATGTAGTTGCCAATAAAATTGCGAACTGCAGACTAGTTGCCAGTTCGCATTTAGAACTGTGAACTGCAAACCAACTCTACGGATATCCAGTACATGTACATGTAAGAAAATCGATGCTTCTACAAGCGCAGATGGTTCAGAAATTACTTAACAGAGAAATAGTGTTGTATCAACATTTCCCTCATGCACGTTAATCTTATGTCATTTTTGGACGTAAAATAAATTTAAAATGCCCCGTAAATCACTTTCAAACGACGACGTCGACAAAACGTAATTTTGACGCCTATGTGTCAAAAAATAAACGCCTGCTTATAAAATACTTAACGGTAAGTTTCTATTTTTTGGCGTATATTTAGAATGCATATTAGTAAAAAATATATTAAATTTTGGCACAAAAATTACGGACATTTTTTTTTAATTTAGTGCGAATCTAATTTTTGTGGATAAATTCAGAATGTCTTTTTGCACAGCATATACGTAAAGGAATTTAGATTAAATAACCGTGTACGCAATTTCAATAGCTTTATTTTGATGCCAATTTCAATGCTTTACGCCAATAAAATTAATGACGTCGTCCAGTTTCTCTTGATAAATGACGTCACTGTGTAAACAACAACAACAAAACAGTAAATAAAGTCAGTGTAAATGGTATCGGAACATTAATCAAGTTAACTGGACGTATGTCATCCATCGAATCCCCCCCGCTTTGCCCTATGTCATCCACAGTATGTCATGTAAGATCCTCTATACATCGGGTAAATTGAACAGCCAAAACACGATGCGCGTGCAGCGTCGTTAAATGTCGGTTTATTGCAGAATAACCCAAATAGATCTAGATTGTGTTCTACATGTATGTAGGTTATTAGCTGGTCGTGTTAGAATATACAGTAAACTCCGTATATAAGGACTCCGGATATAGTGAAATTCCGGATATAACCGGATTTTTCCCTTCTTTGATTTTTATGAAAATATTTTATAGATTTAACATCCGGGGGCCATGATATATGAACAAATTTGGTAGAGATTTTCATGCCATAATATCTAATCTCTATGACTTGTGGCTTTGGAGAGAAGATTTTTAAAGTGTGTTCATATGTATGCCTATGTAGAATAAGTGACATAGAAACGGAAGAAAATAGAATTTTGGTGGGTTTGGTTTTACGGCACTGCTACACTATATTTCTGTATAAGGATTTCAAAAGCGTTTGTAAATTGCAAAGTTCCACGTGACAACAGTGCCAAATCAATTCAAATTATTTAAATGTATGAGGAAGTTATAGCCTGGACAAAGTTTAATGTGTCGAGGTTCGATCTTTCATCACTTAGTATGACCTTGAACCTGGTTCGTACGCGCAATACGCCACGCAATTGATTTGAACACCTGTCAATCAATTTAAAATCATTCAATGTCTGAGAAAGATTCAGCCAGGACAAAGTCTAATGTGTCCACTTCTTACCTTAAATCTCTAAGTGTGATCTTGACATTTGAGCTACCGACCTGGGTCTTGTGCGCGACATGCCGTCCTATCATGGGGAACAATTATGCCTAGTCGATTCAAAATATATATGAATGCAGGAGGAAGATTCAGCCCGGATAAGCTCATCAGGACAGACGGACCCAAGCATGTACATGCAACGAACTACTGAAGTAGCGACTATGCCAAACCACCACCAACGGGTACGACGAAAATATAAAAAATACACATTTATTTTACTCCAATAACATAACTGAAAAGTAGACAAGATGTCGTTAACTAGTTAGTGTGTTCACTGGATATCATATGCTTTCTTCTGTCCTTTTCTCTGTTGCCTGTGTTACTGACTGACATCGGCTATCATCTAGTTAGTGTGTTCACTGGATATCATATGCTTTCTTCTGTCCTTTTCTCTGTTGCCTGTGTTACTGACTGACATCGGCTATCATCTAGTTAGTGTGTTCACTGGATATCATATGCTTTCTTCTGTCCTTTTCTCTGTTGCCTGTGTTACTGACTGACATCGGCTATCATCTAGTTAGTGTGTTCACTGGATATCATATGCTTTCTTCTGTCCTTTTCTCTGTTGCCTGTGTTACTGACTGACATCGGCTATCATCTAGTTAGTGTGTTCACTGGATATCATATGCTTTCTTCTGTCCTTTTCTCTGTTGCCTGTGTTACTGACTGACATCGGCTATCATCTAGTTAGTGTGTTCACTGGATATCATATGCTTTCTTCTGTCCTTTTCTCTGTTGCCTGTGTTACTGACTGACATCGGCTATCATCTAGTTAGTGTGTTCACTGGATATCATATGCTTTCTTCTGTCCTTTTATTTGTTACCTATGTTACTGACTGACATTGGCTATCGTCTAGTTAGTATGTTCACTGGATATCATATCCTTTCTTCTGTTCTTTTATTTGTTACCTATGTTACTGACTGTCATTGGCTATCATCTCGGTAAGCATAGGAAGCCTACATAAGGAAATATGTACCTTAGATTTTAGAAAGCAGGAGAACTTGTATGTCACAATTCATTCATTTTTGTTTATGTGTACAGGTAGACAATATCGATACAGCTATATAAAACGAAGGTATACGACGTAAGTGTGACCTTAACCTCGGGAAATGGTGGCTGAGTGTTGTTTGCAACACATCCTTATGGTACGGGTAATAATTTTAGGACTACAGTCTATGCATGTACAAGCAAAATATTGCTATATGCAAAGTTATACTATGAGAATGGGTTTGAGCCCTAAATGTGACATTGACCTCGGGAGTAGGTAGCTTGGTGTTGTGCATAACACAGCCTTATCACATTGGTAACAATCCTGTAAAGTTATATTGAAATTTGTCCATACACTTAAAAGATACAGAACGGAGACGAAATTGCATGTAGAAGTGATTTAGCCCGAAAAGTGACATTGACCTTTGGAGTAGGTGGCTGGTCGTCCCTGAGATTTGAGTAACAATAGTGAGAATTTATATGAAATACCGTCCATGCATGCGGAAGATACAGACTAGAGACGAACTTGCATGTAGCAGTATTTGAGCCCTAAGTATAGTATTGAATTTGTAAGTAGGTGGCTGGTTCTTTGGCCGGTATGTATAGGTAACCATTGTGTGAAGTGATGTGGATATGGTGTCATATTCACCATATGGAAGTAATATTGACCGAGGCGTCAGCATCATATTCAATGCCTAACAAGTCCATATACAGTAAACTCCGTATATAACGACTCCGGATATAACGAACATCCGGATATAAGGAACAAATTTTCTCTGCCCGATATTTTTTTCTTCCTTTATCTTTTATGAATATGTTACAGTAAACCTCGGTTATAAGGAACTCGGATATAAGGAACACTCGGTTATAAGGAACAGTTTTCAAATCCCCGATCTAAATCCTTCTTTATTCAATGTAAAAATCCTCGGTTATAGGGAACTCGGTTATAAAGAACACTCGGTTATAAGGAACAATTTTTCCAGTCCCAGAGTACAAAATTCAATGACAAACACCTCGGTTTTAGCGAACAGACATAAAGAATAAAATTATTAAAATCGGAACGCTGATGACGTCATGTAACGTCGGCACTTTCATGCGCGTTCATGTTAGCCAACTTGAATAAATTATTTCATTTCTATGATCTTTAGTTTGTTAATTCACGGATACGATAAAAAGAAAATATATATGATACTATCAAAAAGTTTAACAAAGACTAGATCTAGACGATAGAAGATTTAACATTTTCTGTACTCGAAAGGGTTAAATTTGAACATGTAATAAGTATTTTATGTTAAATCTTAAATATTGAGTCAATTATTATTCACTCTCAACAATCTCAAACGAGTATCCTTGATTGCTTCAAGAAGTCATAAGCACTCATATACACAGACATTACGTTAGTGCCGGTGTAGATTCCATATGTAAATTTGAATAGATTTGAATCTGCGATATTTTTCTTGTACATGTAGATCTACATGACAATGTGTGCAAAATAATAAAAAAATGAACATACACATGCAATTATATTTTATTTTAGTATTATGTCTATTCCTTTTCACATCATGCAGTCGAGCCGGGAAGGAAAAGACCGGTACTAGACTCGCAACTTTCTCACTAAAAATCATGTTCGGCCCGATGTTCAGTAAAATAATGTTCGCTATAAAAATTGTGTTCGCTATACAAACCTCGGTTACAAGGAACTAGTTCGCTATACGGATATAAGGTACCTCGGTTATAAGGAACAATTTTCTGATGTCCCAAGCTGTTCCTTATAACCGAGGTTTACTGTATATGGATATAACAAACTCCGGATATGAAGAACAAATTTAAGTGGTCCCAAGGAGTTCGTTGTAAACGGAGTTCACTGTATTGTTTTATTATATTTTCATTGTAATCAGCAACATAATTTCTCAGCCGTTTATTACCAGTACAAAACAATTGTAAAGAATGTCCGTAATGTAACGAAAAGTACCGCTTATGCACGAAATCATCAAATGCTCACGAAAGTTGATTTATTCAGCACAATCACTGAATAATATATTCATGCATAAAGGTTAGAATCATGTTAATTTGTTCGGACAATACCGTACATGATTTAAAGTTTATTTTAATGAATTATATTGTCGTTTACAACCTAACACTAACTTGATGAACTTAAGAACAAATTTTACAATGTGAAGACTACTGAGCTTTCCGTTATAATCGCTTAGCAACGAGCATGTGCGCATCAATCTATCGTTAGTATAACAAACTTACTGCTTAACCAACCGGTCAACTAGTAACCCATTTAAACCCAGTTCAGCGTAAATGCTCCTGCGTGATTTGAATTCATGGGTTACGACCTTACCAGAAATATATGTATCCTGACTGTATACAAATGTATCATATGATATAATATAATAAACGGTAACTTTCTCAAACATACCAGTGTATTTTTCGGCAAAACAAAAGTATGGCCGAAATAAACACAGAACAATCAAACCTGTGTTAAAGACCACCTCCGAATAAAGACCACACTGCGAATAAAGACCACACTGCCAATAAAGACCAGCAGGGAGATAACAGTGCACTATTTATCTTTAGTAGGAACACCTGCAAACAAAGACCACACTTATATCTTCCCAACAGTGGTCTTTGTTCACAGTGTGACTGTATTTTCCTTCCTGAGGATTGTTGCTTAGGTCATAGATAGGTTT
>JAFMSR010001477.1:0-27668 GCA_022818135.1 Saxidomus purpurata
TCCAACCGTTAAATGAATTTAAAAGCTGTCCAAGTTACTGTAATATTAGCCTTTCAGGGCCCACACTGGGCTGAAAAAAGTTGGAGCCACTTTTTTGGGTATCCACTCCTGCGGCATGGCGCGGCGAAAATGTTTTACTTTCCAAAGGCAAATGGTGATATTCTAGCTATACTTTTTGGAAAGACAGTGTGTATACCTTTGAAGCAAGTTTTGTATTTTAAAATGTAGCCCTGTGTTTTTTTAATTTGCTAAAATCAATACTGGATTACATTTCAAATTCAATCCTTACTTTTAAACACATACAAACTATTCTTTTTTTAAAGATGTTGCCTGGTTTATGAAAGCTTGTATACCTTGAAAGCAAGAAGTGTATTTAAAATGTTGTCCTATGTTGGTAAGTTTCTTACTATTGAAATTAACATTAAATTGTCCAAAGTTTGCCTCACAAACCATTTCTCAGTGAAAAATATTTTTTTATCTTACTTTTCAGGTGTTTTTCTTTTTATATTGTAAAAGTCTTTAAAAAAAAATTATCGGCAGCAACTTTACGAACACATAAGATAAGACAGCGGCGACAATGTTTGCAAAATCATCAAAGCGTTCATTATTTCGCCGATTTGTTTATTAATTGAATGATTCTCCGAAATTAAAGACATCTATTCAGTCATAATTACAACTAGGGATCACGTTTGAGTCGCTCTTTTGTAAACACTGACAATGTTTTCGAGTGTCATTCTCGATACCGCACCGCCTACTCGCTACCATTTGTTACATCAGCTTTCATTGGTCAATAAAAATCTTTAAGCCAATCAAAAGCGGCGAGACAACACAGCGATTTAAAGGTTGACATGTGCGTTTTGACATGTGTAATGTTTATATTGTCAATTTAATAGTTGAGTAAACATCGATTATTAAGCGGATTATTTGGTTGCAAATTGATTGCAAATTGCATTTCTCGCGTGTCCAGATGTTTATTGAATGCAGACTGGGTTACGATTTTGAACAAAACAAATATGGCGGTCTAAAATAAGGAGATTTTTTCATTTTCGCCACTCACGATTTTTCTTCGCCACTTTGATCGAAGTTTCGCCAAATGGCTCGAGTGGCGAACGACAGCGTGGGCCCTGCCTTTCAGTTCAAAGTCCCAGAAACACAATTACAAGTAGCTCTTATTTTACCAAGTCAAATCTCTTACAGGCGAAAATGTTCGCACGGCATATAACGCTCGACTATTAATGCATAACAGTCACTTACATACAGAGAACCTTCTTCATTCATTTTAAAATGAAACTAGAGATCAGGCCCCGATTATACGGAAATGATTATGTAATTACTCAGCAACATTCTCAACTTATTTCAACACTTCATATCTCCTTACATTTTTATTCCTTTATAGAATTCAAATTTGTCAGAATTGTATTTACCCATTTATTTCAATTATATACACTTGTCAGTACTTGTGCTGGAAATGTTGTTTTATAGCAAGTATTTTATTTAAGTAAATTTTTTTTAATATTTGAGTTGTACTCAAATGGATGTTTTGCTATCTGAATTGCATTTAGTATTATACATCTTTTTATTCTTTCAGCATGTTAATTTCATTAAGACATAGATTATCGTTAATAACAAATAATATCCTTAATTCTAGTCACAAATAGACTTTCAAATAACGTACTAAGCTGAGCAATTAGTTAAGTATTTTCGTGAAATCGGGGCCAGTACTTTTTTGATAAATAAATGAAGGCGTAATTACACATTACGATCAAAGGACTTTATTTCAAATTGCTTTTAAAAGTCATTCAATAAAATGTGTTTAGCCAAATTAAAAAAAATATATATAAAAATCAGACTTTTTTTTCACCAATAATTAAAAATCTTACATCTCACATACATGTTAATCAAAAGATGGCACGTGCAAATAATAGAACTGGTTCAGCGGTTACTGAAAAAACATTAATCGGCAATTATGCTGGTTGGCCCAGTTTTCGTGGTAATTAGAACCTTTTATAACACTACAAAGTACAATAAATTTAACAAAGAAACAACCCTGGTCAAATATAACCAAGAATATCTAACATTTAACATACGACTTTCTTTATTTAAACTGATTGTCAAATTGTTTACACAGCTTCCAAAATATAAAGTGTGTTGACCTTTGACGTCACAGGAATATGTGCACCAGAATTCGTGGGTCGACCAAAAGGTTACATTGCAATAGAAGTGTCCAGTATGATATTTCAGAATCTCGTTTAAAATTATATTTTCATATCATGTGAATCAATATCAGTTGATTATATATAAACAAACAGTCAACTATACTTCCAGTAACAGTTTTTAAAAAGCAATAATTTCAATAATAATAAAAATGTATAGACTCGCTTTGGGAGTACTTGAAGCAACACTTAAGGTACAAGACCACCAAATTTTCGTAACGGACATCAACGGAAAACATTAACTGGAACATATTTACAGTTTGGTTTACTTCAGTGGTTTTATTTAATGTGAGCAATGGGGACAGAAAAAACTGTCTAAATACCACGAATTCTGGACCTACCACGAATACTGGGCCCAACACCATATGTTCTGTCAAGCATATAAACCGGGTACGCTGAAGTTGTTTTAGCTAGCTGGCTATCAAAGGGACACAACTTTTCGATCTTTCGCCCCAAAAGTAAACCATAGCATAATCCAAAAAATACAATAATCAAATATAATAAAAGAAAAACTTATGTCCGGGCTGATGCTATTATCCTTTCTTCGGGTATGAGACGCCTAAATCGGTGAAAACCGGAAGCAGGTTATTTTGTCTAGGGAACATGCAGACCTACACTATGTGTTTGATTGCTGATTGGCTGAAACTAAGTGGATGCATACAAGAAAAATTAGTTTGAAATAATCGCTGCATGATAGATCACAAATGAAATATGAAGAGAAAAATCTGGGTATAAATTGTAATCAAAATATTTGGCATTTGAAAATACTGACATATTTGGTCGGTGACCACTAAAACTGCCACAAAAATGGGGGTGGTGTCATTGAGCTCCAAATTACTGGCATAAAGTATTGGATCACATGTATAAATTTTGTTATTTTTATGTGGGACTAGGATGATTCTACAAAATAAAGTTCATTTCAGCAGTCGGTGAGATTTTGGGTAGTCGCACCGGAAGAAACCCTTATAATGTAAGTCTATGGAAATGTATTTAGGCGTCTCATACCTTTCGCTTTAACTTTTGCGATAACAAAATGTTGTGGCGTTACCGTAAGAAAAGCATCCCGTAGTTATTACGGTCAGGTGTAAAACGGCAGTTCCCGCGGTTCCGGAATATAATATGAAATCAAAGTACTGAAAGTGCTGACAACAAGGTGTCCTCTGCAAAATTGGGCACAAGGGGATTTTTCTTACAGACAATGAGTGATACTTCGTTAACAGTATTTGATTTTGGTATCTATCCGTTTATTTTAATCTCAGACCTGCAATTCATTGAAAACACATCATGTTGTTGTTGTTTTATATTTTTTTCAAAAACATAGTTTTGCTTGAGACTATTTGATGAAGTAAAATACAGTGCTTTTAAATTGTATATAACCAGCTTTGTTTGAGCGACGTCCTTCAGGAATACGTGACACCACCTACTCGTCTGTTATTTCATGAACTTTTCATGAAACGTTAAATTTAAGTTTCCAGAAGGTTAATACTAACATCATAAAACTTAATATGAAAATAGGCAATACCTATATCGGGCGAAAGCATAACAGGAATTTCATTTTTAGAAATGGTACGAATTTTCGGGGACGCAAAAACAGTTCAAGTTCCGAAAATAACGCACAGACGGTGCATCGTTATAAGTATGTTATCGTATCGTCCATTGGTGCGGACAAATTGAAATCTTCCATGGGTAATCGTGAATTCATTCATTTTATTGCTTTCAGTATTCAATTAAATACTCGTACATACGTTTACCTATGGTCGGGCTTCGCCCGTATAATACAGGTCATTATTTTCATAATGATGTCCGACCAGATCCGCCTCCGTGGTCTAGTGATTACCCAGCACTTTAAGCTGCTCGCTCTCAGCTTTTTGTAAGAAAAATAATGTTCTTCAAACTGTATACAATAACATAATTTGGAGCATATAGTCATATAAAAAGGTTCCAGTATACATTCCAGTCAATTATATCTGTAGATTTTAAATAATACGCTACCAAAAGATAAAGCGTTGCAAATGCTTTTGAAATTCCAGTATAAACATATAGTGAAGAGACTGACCTATATACACATGAAATTGCAACTCTCGTATTTTCCTATACAAGTCCAACCTTTTTGTCGCAGACTGCGAGATTTCATGCGAGATTTTAGCATCGATGGACAATATCCGTTAAACATACCAAATACATGTACTTTTTAAGTGGACGTTTAACTCCTACAACAACAATATCCTATCAGAAATCATAAAAGAAAGTGTACACATATTATATCTTAACGTTAAAATTCAGCGGATTTTTAAAAAATATTTCATTTAAAAAGCTAGAAGAAAATTTACAGAATTCAAAGTCATAATTTTGTTGATTTTTCACAACTGCACCACATCGGTAGTCCGCGCTTACAGTTTTATCTCATCACATTTCGTGTTGGTAAGGGGAGATATCAACCCTTGTAAGTAGTCTATTAGCCTTACATTTTAATTTACTTTAAGAAATTCTTTGAAAAGCTAAATTTTAAACCCAAGGTCACTTATCGGTGTGGCTGCAACCCCTAGGTTCGTACTCTGGGTGTTTCTAACTTTCGTACATTTCCGGGATTAATAACTATCCAGCTGAATCACAGCTTTCTGATATATATTGCAGATACCTAATGTTCATTTAATATGAAACAATAGCACAACTACAACCTAGGATTTATCAGTGTTCAATCCTATCTAATTAAAGGGTTCCTCACCTATGGGAACCTCACCTGTGTGTTCTCAGAATACTGCTACGAGCTAATAGGCAAGAACGGTTCCAAAACTGCCGCCTGTTCCAACTTGACGTAAGGTCAGTTTGCTGACTTCGACCAGAAATAATGCGAATTTATATATGATTTTTTGTAACACCAAACAATTATTTAAAAACCCCACCAATAAATTAACTCTTGTTCACACTTAAATTTAACATCATATTATTGCATAGATACGACAAAGGAATATAGCATTTTAAAAAAAGAAGTTGATTTAAAAAGCTACTTTTAATCTATTTATTTCAGAATTTTCCCATTTTCTGCAGATCGTTTATAAATCAATTTGTTTAAAAACTAATACAAATATAAATTAAGCATGTACATTTCAGCAAAAGAAAACAACAAAAATCTTACAAGTAAACAAAAAAAATGCAATTGATGAAATTGCAAGCTGGTCTTGGGTCACCACAGTCCAGTATCAACATGTGGCTGAACTTCATTATTTATTTCAGGTTGAAATTCATGGAAAGACGTTTGATTAAGATCAGAGCTTAATTGTCATATTTTACAATTTCAATTTTTTTTTCAACTTATCAAGTGATTATCAATATACATGTACATTTTCTTAGAAATCTCTCAATTGTCATAAAATCTATGAAAAGTTGTTTAAAATCAATTTTATTTTAGTAGAATCTTTGAAAGGTTGTTTATCCATTCTATACAAGTAAGATCCACAGTTACACAACTTCAAATTGAAAATACAAGTACAATTCATAACTTATATTAAAAGTTTCAAATGAAAAAAATCGCAAGCAGCTGCTTTTCCTATATAAACGTTTAGGGAAAATTCTGTTCATCTTTGGTATAATCTATTTTATGATAAAGTACAGCTTTATCCGAAGGACGACGAGCTGTAAATGACGAAACCCATGTTAACAAGCGTGTCCAATCACATTTCGCATTTCAAAGTTATCATGATGTCTGCTATGTGTTCATTAGTGTTTGCCCTACATTTCTGTCCAATGAAAATATCTAAAAATTTAAAATGTTCCCTGTTTATTTGCCATAAACCTCAGACAGGTTGTTCTATGTATCACTCTATCTTGATAGAGCGAGATTCTATAGACCTGTTGGCGCATGTGCATATAGCCCACTTATTAATACTGACACTTAGACCGAATGAAAACAAATACATGTATTATAAATGGCAAATGCTGTTCATTGAACAACAACAAAAAATCTGTTGGAACCATAAAATTAATCAAATCTTCTTCTGAAACAAGATTGCAAATATTATATTGATATCTATTTTTCGAATTGTTTTCAATGATAACCTTTTTGACACAGAGATTTTCAAAAACAGTGAAAAGGTTACAATATAGAGATAACTGTTGTGTAAAAGTTATATTTCATTAAATGAGATTAAAGTCTTGTTTAAGTTTAGAAATTGATTGCTGCAATCCTGGGGGATTTTCAGTTTTACACAATAAAACACTTTACATCACACAGTGTATACTGCAGATTTGAACCATATATTTTAAGCAGGCTGTGAACAACAATAAGAGAGACATGTTATAATATTAAACAGTTGTAAATAAAGTCTAAATGTAAGGCAAACACTAAGTCAGTTAGAGGCTAAGATAGAGAAATTTATCCAACATAGAAACCCAGTCGGTCGTTAGCGCTCCCTCCTTTTGGGTTTCTATATTGAATAAATTTCTCTATTTAGCCTCTAACTATTACATAAAGTTTGGGATAGTTTCCAAAGAAAATCATGTACCGGTATTATAATCGAAGGATAAACTGCATGTTCACTATATTTTATTGACATGAATTTGTTATTTCAGTTAAGGCAATTTAGAATTGAATGTTGATACTAAGCGTCAAACAAAAACATGTACCGAGGACACCACTGGTGGTTCCCGTAAGGTTGCCCTTAATGAATGTGGTCCAGTATACTGATACATGTAAGTGTCCGCGTGGACTAAGTCGGGATTCAGGTCTATTTTTCTGGTGGAACTTCGATTTAGATTCTACTTTAAAAATAGATTAAAGGATAAAATAAATGTTGTACACAAATACGTAAATAACAATTTTAAAGGGTCTTGTGGTAGTCTCGGGGTGTCTTGGAGTAACTCGGGGTGTCTTGGGGGAAATAGACGACCGCAGTTCTTCTTATGTAAATCTGTTTTGTTTCTGGGCCCGCTGTGATATTTTGTATCACAGTTTTTCTTGTATTTACATTTAAATATTGTTTTATTATAACAATGTCACAAAGGGGCTAGGCATTTGTTTTTTATAAAGTATGTATAAAGACTATAATTATTATATACTATGTAAAATATGATTCAAGCGTGCCTGGCCTCTTTGCATTGTCCACTGTCGCGTGCGGAAAAAGTCTAGAATTTAGCAGCACTTAACCAAAAATCTACCCAGACGCATTATTTCAAAAGCGTCTGTTTGACTTTGTTGTTTTTGCAGAATCCGGTCAGCAAATCATCCATAATTGATCTAAAACGTAATGCCTTAGCAAAATTTACAAGAAGCATTAAGCTTAGGCTACTACGGTACATATTTTAAAGTGTTTCATGGGAAGAATATGAAAGCTGGACCAAACTGATCAAGATGGAAACCTATTTTGAATGAAACTCCACTTGTAATGGTGAATTAGCTATTATATGATGTCGTGCTATCGATTTTTTTCGAGCCGGTTTACCTGTATTTATGAATGCGACGGCTTTATCGAGCGGAAGCGTGTTTATGCGTGAAATACTGTACCCTACTGATACTAATGTCGTTACTGTAAAGACATTTTTTCTTCGATTTTGATATGATTTTCACATAATTTTCGGCAATAAAATTCTGATTCTAGCAATATAAATATCAAAATCATAATATATAAAATTCACTATGAAAAAACGAGTTAGACGCAAACTGACGCGATGAAAACTGTATTTTTATGCTGAAAAAAAATATATGTGCGAACAAAATGCTTTGTTTTTATAACACTTTTCCATTATATTTTCAAAGTTAAAGGGTTAATAAAATGAATACATTTTAATATATTAATTTTAATATATTGAAAGGGACATGTAAATCTCTTTATAATTTCTTTTCTTCTTTGCCGGTTACCCCCTCCCGTCCAAGCTTCTCCGAAATACGTGTGAAAACTTTTCCGTTGTATTTTATTTAATTTGTTTTTTTTATTTATTAATTTCTTTCCTATTTATGATCTAGGGTCTAGCTTGTGAATAAAACAAATGTTGTTTTCTGACCTCTAAAACATTAATTGCGCTATAAACAAACCGGTTAATAATATATAATTATCTGTTTGGTCGGTATTTGTGTAATAACACTAGTTTTAAGAGATCTAAAGGGTAAACAGAACAATTATTTAATTAATTAATGCCACGTTTCCAAACTGTGGATATCCAAGGAGCTATAACAAGTTTCTCTGGTTTTTTCTTTCATTTCTGTTTACGGACATTGCAAGTTTAGAATGGCATATAATAAGAGCGACATTTTTAACTGGGATGAGGACTTAGATCTTGATTTGTTGCTTGGGGATTATACCCATGATGAAAGTGAACTTTCAGACAGTGATGATGACTTTCAGTCGACAAAAAGAATAAAATCAGAGAATATTCAGCCTCTGAAAAAGGACAAAAAAAGAGTGTTTATGCTTGTGATAAATGTGTTAAAGGCTATGCCTCAATTTCTGGAATACGGGGACACATGAGGACAAAGCATGGAGTGCAGAATGTTAAAGGTTGGTATTATTCTAAATAAAAGACAAATATCTTTGTCTTTGTGTATGGTGCTTAAAATCTGAGTCATAATCAAACTAATTTTACCTCTGTTAACATAACCTTAAATTCTTATCCTAACCTTGCTTGGGCTTCTCCCTTCAATTTTGACAATAATATTGCATATTCAAAGGGTGCTCCATAAGACTCTATCAACTAAATACCTGCAGACTGATCATGATCTGCACCGGTTTCAAAGGCTGAATGACCAGTGTGCACACAAGGACAACTCTGTTTCTTTTACAACCAAAATATGATAAAATGAAAATATAGACGTAGTAGGTTTAAGATAATTTATTATCTTTTCATGAATCTTTTATGTCTCATTAAAATCAAATACACGTGTATACACTAATACATGTAGTAATAGAGAATCAACAATGTACAAAGAATTTAATGTTTCCTATCAATCATGTTCTTGCTTTAGAATACTGAATTGTCTAACTCTCATTCAAAACAAATTCATCCAAGTCATCGTTCTCGGAGTACTTGTGAGGTTTGTCCAAGATCACAAAAAAATCATTTGCCATGCAACCATCACTGTCCATCAATTCTTCCATCTGTTCATAAGCATCTTCGTGTTTGTCAATGAAAACACTCCTCATGAAATCATCAAAACCAGGATCTGGAAAAAATCAAAATCAAAAACAATCAGATTTTCTAACATGGAAGAAAACTGTTAAATGTGGGACTGACAAAATTGCTTATAGTACATTTTATATGGAAAGTGAAAGTAAAAATACATAAAACATGCAAGTATTTAACCGCTGATACTCCAGTATTTATGCAAATTCATACTAAATGGTTAACTCGAAATTTTGACTTATTTACTTTTCAAAGCAGTTGTTTTATTTAAAAAGATCGCAGACGTTCTTCGTGAATATGTGCAAACAAAAGGTATCATCGTCACCTAAATATACCGCCATTTTGAAAAATTTGTCAATATGCTATTTTACGCTATTTTAAAACATTGATATTAAAATAACTATGCAGTCTCACGCTGAATGTGTAAGTTTGCACATCAAGTCAACTTCTATACTTTTGAAAGCAATCAACATTTTGAATATATCGTTACGATCAATGAGAATGTGTGCAAACAAATTTCACGTGTAAAAAGATCATCGTCACCTAAATAAGCCTCATTTTGGACATTTTGTAAACAACACCAATTTCAATCGTTCAGAAAAGTTTTTTTCCGAAAATAAACTCCATTATTTTTTTTAAACACATCAAATCAAACTTTAAACTATCCAAAACATCTGATAAATTAGGAAAGTACTCAAACCGCAACAAGTTTACATTTACAGAACATATCCATCTTCAATGATTTTCAACAATGGCGTCACCCGCTTCAAATTCTCCACAAAAATGCTCCATTTTTAACAGCTTATTATGACCATTCGGTCACAAAAAAACAATAAATAAAGATGAAAATTTTAAAAACGACACTTACCTCATATTTCAGTATCACAACGATGTAAAAACTCGTACAAATAATACAATATTATAAAGATTTTGTTCCTACGAATTCACGTTAGATTTTTTCGCTAATACGAGGAAGCGGAAGTGACGGCCAAGAGGTCACGTGACCCGGGACATCTTATTTCCCGTAATCGGCCGTTTCATAACCCTGTAATATACGGACCCTGTTTGAAGGCAAACCTATTTTACAGGTTGAAATTTAAAAAAATCTTTTTCTCTGAAACCACAAAGCCTAGAGCTTAGATATTTGGCATTTAGCAGTCACGGGTGGCGAACAAAAAGTATCACGTGAATCCAAATGCAAACGTCGGTAGCAAATTTCGAGGAATTTACACCGACTTGGGTTTGTTTTCCCCTGATTTTTTCGTTATACTTAAGAGTTGGTTAAAGAGACCTAGCGCAAAAAAGAATGCATTAAATTGTCTATCTGTAAATGTATTGATCACCATACACATATGTATGGTTTCCGAGAACACTTTGAAAACTATATTGTAAAGTGATCGAGATCAAAAGCCATCAGTTTTTCACATTTATGTTTGATTGTTCATCAATGTTTCTAATGTGTTATAGGCCATTGTTTGCAATTTATTTTATAAAAAAAGTGGACTTCATTAAGAATTTCATATTTGGCAAACACCGGATTTACAATATATTTGTATTAGAACATAAGTAATATGTAATGCGTACAGTTAGCAGGCTGAGCATATCTCCTGATCGGGGTAAATACCCCGATTGAGCTAAAATACCCTGATCGGGCTGAAACGTAAACAATAGAAAAGTACAATTTTTTAACTAACTTTTTTTCAAGGAAAAAGCGCATGGTAATTTTTTCACAGAATATTTATCTGATCTATACAGACCTGATACAAACATTACTTTCTGGTTTTTCAGTTGGTAAAAAAATCAAAATTTCACCAACAAGATATTGACATAAAATTTGCTTATTCTTATTGCTTACAATAATATAAACATACACTTAAAAAATAAACCTGCGCTTTTTCCTAGCAAAAAAGTTATTTAAAAAATTGTACTTTTCTATTGTTTACGTTTTAGCCCGATTGGGCTATTTTAGCTCATTCGGGGTATTATCCCGATCGGGAGGTATGCTCAGCCTGGTTAGTGCAGATTGCAAATATTTGTTTAAAACTTCTCAACAGCGTTTTTTTCACCACCATGGAAAATATGCTCGTTCATATAAAGTACTTTTTGTATGCCGTGGTCAGTATTTACATGTATCCTGGTATTTTGTTCTCAAAATAGTTTCAAAGTTTACTGACAAAGCGGTATTTATAATGGTGATAGCGATGTCAGAGGACAAACAGTTATTATCTATTAAATACAAACGAAACATTCAAGTTTTACTAGTTAACGATATATTTAATTAGATGGATCATACATGTTTATTGTACCATCTGACCAGTCAAGCATGGCGGCATTGAGATGTATATCAAACATATCTCCCGGTGAATTACCGAAACATAGGCAAGATGTCACACTGTATATTATGTATTATCTTTCTTGACACGTGTGTGTTTATAGGTCCATGACATAGAAAACAGCCATCGGTTATGCAAGAAATAAGTGCAGCACGTATGTTTGAAGTCGCAATTTACAATATCTTTGTGTTAGAACATAAATAATATGTAATGGGTACAGATAGTGCAGATTGCAAATATTTTTTGAAAACTTCTCAACAATTGCCCTCTGCCTATCTATATCTAATATTAGTTAAATGCTATAATTATTAATTCTAATATTATTCCTAAAAATTAAGGTTTCGTATGATGCTTGCCGACATAACATACTTTTAGACTCCATAGACAAAGTATATGATTATAACTAAATTATCCATTCTTTCTGCTGAAAGTTTCAGTGAAGAACTAAAGCGTTAATTAATCTGGATATGAATTAATACAAAATGACAAAAGTAACAGACACATTTAACATGGGTCACGACACGGACCTTATTTATACATACAGGTCCCTGGTCACGATTTAGTGCCGGTTTAACTGTTTCTGTAAGTTCATTTAAATTTCTTTCAGTTTTTGGTATTAACTTGAAAAAAAGCCCTTCGTAGTAATTAAACTTACTTTTTCATCATTTTTATATAAATTTTACATAATACATTCATCTATCAACGAAGACAATGACCCTATATACTCAAGCTCTTAGTTGCTCTGTCGGAGGTAAACTCTCGAAAACAGAATGCGTGGAGGTGTGCAAAAATAGTGATTTTTGACGGTCAGTCAAACAATTTGATCGACAGTCGGTGTCCTGTCAATTAACAATTTAATCCCCATCATAAAATGTGTGAAAAGCTGACATACACACAGCCCGTGACAAAATGCAATCAACAAACACATGGAAGCAGACCGGTATATGATTTAGCTTTAGTCTGCACAAATTTGGCAAACCAGTCAATAATTTGTTTACATTCTGTGTTAAAGGTCAATTTGATCATAATTGCTAATTTATGGTAGAATGGCATCTCCAGGCGGGAGATTATTTTTCTCTTTGAATTCCGGTAGTATACCGCAAGAAAAAGGAGGGTTCACAGGTATGAGCATGATTGACACTTAAAGTTATATTCCCCTTCAAAATCATCTTTTTAGATGTCAACAAAACGTATATTAAGTTGAATTGTATACCAATCCGGAGGTCCCAAGTGCGAATCCCGACCGTGGCACTGGAAAATATCTCAGTAACCACTTATGATATTGACTTGAAACTTTGTTCATGTCTTAAGGGGTGTCATACAATCAAGTCAGATAACTCTTGTATAAATTTAGTACAAATTTTGACCCTTGTTTGACTTTGAAAATTTGGTTAAAGTTTTGCCTGCTAGGTACTATCATGCACATATTTCAGTAACCGCTTATGATATTGACTTGAAACTTTGTAAATGTCTTTAGGGGTGTCACACAGTCAAGTCAGATAACTCTTGTATAAATTTAGTGCAAATTATGGCCCTTGTTTGACTTTGAAAATTTGGTTAAAGTTTTGCCTGCTAGGTACTATCATGCACATATCTCAGTAACCACTTATGATATTGACTTGAACTTTGTTAATGTCTTGAGGGGTGTCACACAGTCAAGTCAGATAACTCTTGCATAAATTTGATACAAGTTATGGCCTTTGTTTGATTTTGAAAATTTGGTTAAAGTTTTGCCTGCTAGGTACTATCGTGCACATATCTCAGTAACCACTTATGATATTAACTTGAAACTTCGTCAATGGCTCTAGGGGTGTCACACAGTCAAGTCAGATAACTCTTGTATAAATTTAATACAAATTATGGCCCTTGTTTGACTTTGAAAATTTGGTTAAAGTTTTGCCTGCTAGGTACTATCATGCACATATCTCAATAACCACTTATGACATTGACTTGAAACTTTGTAAATGTCTTTAGGGGTGTCACACAGTCAAGTCAGGTAACTCTTGTATAAATTTAGTGCAAATTATGACCCTTGTTTGACTTTGAAAATTTGGTTAAAGTTTTGCCTGCTAGGTACTATCATGCACATATCTCAGTAACCACTTATGATATTGACTTGAACTTTGGTAATGTCTTTAGAGGTGTCACACAGTCAAGTCAGATAACTCTTGCATAAATTTGATACAAATTATGGCCCTTATTTGATTTTGAAAATTTGGTTAAAGTTTTACATATCTCAGTAATCACTTATGGTAGTTATATCAAACTTAGCAATAGTGTTCAGGGGTACATTTTGTATCAAACAATTTATTTACCAACAATTAAATACGTAGTGAACTAGTGATATATTTTGACTTTTTTATGATTCAACTTTCTTATACTTAATACATTGTAATTAGCAGAATTTTGTTTTGCTATTATACTGATAAAAGTTTTGTTTTATTAGCAAGCACCCACAATATTCGAGTTTGCTGTCTTATGGACAGCTCTTGTTGATTTTGTGCTCAAAAGTGAGTCATTGTGATTGACGGATATCCAACGTTTGTCTGTTGTCTGTCCGCACTAACATTTTTAACAACCTGGAGGCTTACCATGATGATGAAAATTGGTCAGGCTGTTTGTCTAAGATAACTTGGCTGAGATTGACAGTAAGATTTGGTGTTGTCTTTGTTCAAAATATCTTTATTGATTTCTTCAATAAATATTACATCAAGGACCTAATCATTGCTGAAAACTGGTACAGGGTATCCATCAAATTAAAAGTTCACATAAAATTGCCTGCATCCAGAACTATCTTCTTTTCAGCATTTTAATAAGGGCAAACATTTAAATACACTTTTTGTCTTCAGTCCAGATGATCTTGAGAAGAAGAGTGAAGATGTCGCATATGAAGAAATGGAGTTTGGTATGGAAAATGTGAATTTTGAATCAGACGAAGAAGATGTGTCAGATATTGAAGATGTAACAGGGGTGAGAGTTGTAAAAGATGTTGAAGAATGTGAGAGTCTGTGTGGGGAAACCAAATGTTTTAACATTTGTTTCTCAGTTGAAACGTTTGAGTAAGATTGACTGCACATCTTGTACCACATGTGGAAGTAAAGAAATTGAGATTCACAACAGCTATGTTGGATCTGCAGTTTATTTCAAGTGGGTAAGCAATTTTGTAAACTGAATGATCAAACATTTATCGATTTAATTAGAAATATGTATGACTTTATAGTCATAGGCCAGTTGAGCAGGCTGTTTAAACTAAAGCATTATTTTGTAAAAATATTTCTTTGGACATTTCACAAACAGAAATTTTGTATCTAGTACTGGTAGAGCATATTATCAAAATAGTTTTACAGGAGTGAATTTGTATTTTATTGGACTTTTCTAAATGGGATTTTTATTTTATTGTTTACTCTTTCGTAAACAATTGCAGACTGTTGTATATGTATTTATTTCTTGACACTAACAAGTTATTTTTCATGGTATTAGGTGTGCAAGGATGGTCACATAAGTGGGAAATGGTGTTCCCAACCATTTTTAAACCGCCAAATGCATAGTGGTGATTTCCTTGTCTGCTCTTCAATTTTGACAAGTGGTAACCATTATGGACTTCGTGGGCAAGTATGCTGCAGTTCAAATTTCCTTCTGCCGAGAAATTTCATGGTATTCAGGGGAAATCCCTGGTACTAACTGTTGATGTGTACTGAGCAAACCATCAGGCTGAAACCTTGGATGGATTCACTAGAGAGGAAGTTGTTGTTTTAGGTAATTAAAACTATAGTGAGTACTGTTTCAAAGTAGCTCAGGCATACTGTTGTATACAAGTTTCAAGTTCTGTTTAGCATTTCTTCTTGTATATTAGCAGTGAGAAATTGGCTTGGCTTTAGTATGATAGCTAAAAGTCAACATATTTTAGCCAGACACCATGGTTTGCACTCGAACCATTCATCAACATCTGAGGTAGTGTGCAAAGATGAAAGGCTCAAAACTTTGGTTGATTCCCCAAAGCAGGTTGGGTTGAGCTTTCATCTTATATCTAGATTCTATGCAACTTTTCTATGCTACATCATAATACAGTCTTAGTAAATGATTGACTGTGAGCACGAAAATTGTTTTTACAATCACCACATTTCACTAACAGTGACTGTAAATGTACATCAAAAAAGGTAAGACTCACTTACATTATAAATGTTACAGAAAAAGCAGTTTTCAAGCTCATGATATTTTGTCTTTCATATTTCTAGGTGATGGCCGTAATGACACACCAGGACATTGTGCCCAGTACTGCTCGTACAACTTGATGGAGCATGACACAAAGAAAATACTGACAGTCGACACTTGACAAGAGAATGACTGACAGAAAGTCAGGTAATATGGAAAAGGTTAGGTTTGCGGCTGCAATGACAGAGCTGGAGGAGAAAGGTGTTACAGTGAAGGAGGTCGTCACAGATGCTCATCTTTGGATTGGTGCAATTATGAGTATGATGTAGCTAAACTATATTTTCTTCTGATTTTGTGTACATGTATGTCTATTTAGCATGTGTGGATACTGTGAGAAACAAGTTAACATGTAATTAGTGATAAACAGTGATAGGTTCAGTCAGTACTCAACTGACTTCTGTAATTTTTAGGTAATGAAATATCACTAACATACACTGCAACCCCGTTATAACACGGTAGTCGGGTTCCAACTGGTCAGACCGCGTTATAAGTGAGACTCTTTTTATAACGCGGTCTGATCATCGGCCGCTGGTTTCTTGGTATGAGACGCCTAAATCGGTGAAAACCGGAAGCAGGTTATTTTGTCTAGGGAACATGCAGACCTACACTATGTGTTTGATTGCTGATTGGCTGAAACTAAGTGGATGCATACAAGAAAAAATAGTTTGAAATAATCGCTGCATGATAGATCACAAATGAAATATGAAGAGATAATCTGGATATAAATTATAATCAAAATATTTGGTATTTGAAAATACTGACATATTTGGTCGGTGACCACTAAAACTGCCACAAAAATGGGGGTGGTGTCATTGAGCTCCAAATTACTGGCATAAAGTATTGGATCACATGTATAAATTTTGTTATTTTTATGTGGGACTAGGATGATTCTACAAAATAAAGTTCATTTCAGCAGTCGGTGAGATTTTGGGTAGTCGCACCGGAACAAATCCTTATAATGTAAGTCTATGGAAATGTATTTAGGCGTCTCATACCATAACGCGTACATAACGCGAGTACCCCACCCACCTAACCAAATTAAAGCATATTGATGTTTAGCACGCATCATGTTTTTATGAAATCGAGAGGTTAAATTGTAGAAAATAATGATTCTATGTAAAATAAATTAGTTAATTAAGCACGAAATTAAATGTATAAAAGAGAAATTCTTACGTAAATATTTGCTATTGAAAACGAAAGTACATCCATTTTCCGAAAATGATGGCTAAAGTGAAAGAACTTTTTTTGTTAAAACAAACAATAACAGTTTTGTAATTGATTTATTTAAGTTCAGGTAAGCCTGCAATCAAAGATGCACAAACAAATATTAATTCACACGATTTAGAAGTTATTGTTTAACAAACAAAGAGGTCAGCTTGTGAATAACGGAGCCGTGAAAAAATACCAGTAAGCCGTAATTGTTTTAACACTTCTTTGTTTATAGAGGCTTGATACCGCGCAAGTGACAAAGATCAATTAACTACCTGCCATGTTGTTTATTTACGTTTTCGAACATTTGTTTTGTATAGGGACAATGCTTTTTTTGACAGATACGATTTTCGTCGATCCCGAAATTTTTGGGAGCCAAGACCCAACCGCGTTATACCGGGATCCGCGTTATAACGATCCGCGTTATAACGAGGTCGCAGTGTATATCAATGGAGCCTTCTGCAGCCACATTGACCCAATGGTAGCACTAACACCTTAGGATCTAAGGTTTGAACATCACCAGTACCTTGGCAATTGTGTCCTTGGGCAAGACAAAGAAATTTTTGCATTGCCTCTCTTCAATGTTGAATTTATCTTGAATCAGTCATGAAAGCATAATTTAATTTATCCCCCCCCCTCCCCCGGCGAAGGGGATATTAGAAATGGTGTTCGTCCGTCCCAATTTTGTCCGGAGCATAACTCCAAAAGTACTTGAGTGATTTTCTTCAAACTTCATACACTGACATAGCACATTGGTAGGAAGTGCAGTGTGTGTAAGAACAATAACTCTACCTTGCCTACTTTTAGAGTTATTCGCCTTTTATCAGATTTACTTGAAAAAACTTTGTCCGGAGCATAACTCCAAAAGTACTTGAGGGATTTTCTTCAAACTTAATACACTAACAGAGCACATTGGTAGGAAGTGCAGTGTGCAAGAACAATAACTCTACCTTGCCTACTTTTAGAGTTATTCCCCTTTATCAGATTTACTTGTCCAAAGCATAACTCCAAAAGTACTTGAGGGATTTACTTCAAACTTAATACACTGACAGAGCACATTGGTAGGAAGTGCAGTGTGTAAGAACAATAACTCTACCTTGCCTACTTTTAGAGTTATTCCCCTTTATCAGATTTACTTTAAAAGTTTTGTCCAGAGCATAACTCCAAAAGTACTAGAGGGATTTTCATCAAACTTAATACACTGACATAGCACATTGGTAGGAAGTGCAGTGTGTAAGAACAATAACTCTACCTTACCTACTTTTAGAGTTATTCCCCTTTATCAGATTTACTTTAAAAGTTTTGTCCAGAGCATAACTCCAAAAGTACTAGAGGGATTTTCTTCAAACTTAATACACTGACATAGCACATTGGTAGGAAGTGCAGTGTGCAAGAACAATAACTCTACCTTGCCTACTTTTAGTCAAATAGAAAAATATCATACCTATACTGATAATGAACATTAATATAATTTTGCAAACCTTCTCTTCATTGCCTTATTCTTTTTCCACTTACTTGAAAACCGTACTCAGCATGACCATAACTATACGGCTTTTTAAGGATTTCCTCTCACCAAGTAAAATGTACAAAAGTACAACCTTCAGGTAAGTTCTTCCTGGCGGGGGGGATTAACCATGTGTAACATGGCTCTTGTTTAAATTTTTTTTTTGCATTGAGAATAAATAAATTTGTATGAATTAATTGATTCTCCTGCTAAATTCTGCTTGTCTGTTTTCAGAATCAGATTACAAAGATGTAAAGCATTCTCAAGATATATGGCACGCAGCTAAGAATTTGGGGAAAAAACTGACAAAGGTTGGTAAATGCTTGATTGTTTACCTGGTTGTGTAATTGTATTGTTACAGTTGTCATTTGAATGGTTCAGTGTATGTGCATTTGTTCAGTTTAAGCTTGTCAAGGCTGCAACTTTCTCACAAATTGATAGATTTTCAATACCTGGGCACAAATATTCATTAGAATGTGATGACATGTCATGGAGAAGATCAAGGTGTGTAGCACGAAGGTCAAGGTCACGTTTAACTGAAAATTCAAACTTGGCATGACACTTTGATGGGACATTTGCATAATCAACATACTGCCCATGGTCATCTAGTTTCGAAATACTCTTCAAACATGGAAACGGAATGCTTATAGCAGCTGATGATGAAATACATACAGTAAAACCTCGATAACTCGAGGTCACAAGGGGATAAGTAAAATGCTTGAGTTGTCGGGGTTCTCGAGTTATCCGAACCATGGAAATTTTACAAGTTTTTCTGCTGTCATAAATCTTATGAACAACGAGGACCTATATGTTGAGGTCGGATGAATACATTTACAAAATGTATTTATTACATTAAACCACGAGCACTGATTACCTTTTGTACTTATTTGATAAAATCCTGTTATTTTTGTTTGCATACACATACAATCAGGGTATTTACTATTTGACAACTGATTAATGGAGAAGGCGGGGCAATGTTACTTTACTTCGTCCAGTGTATTTACAGGTCACTTGGGTTTTTCCTACTGTTTTCCAATAATGCCAGGCGACTAATATGATAGACAATTTAGACCTAAGCTTAATTTGTTTGCAATTAACTCAATAGCGAATAGTGATTATTAACTCACACCCGTTGTCGTGTAGGCACAGCACTCGGTATACAGCCATGGCAATAATTGTACAGCATTTCCTGATAGTATAGTTTCATACAGAGATGTTTTACACTTGCTAAAATCCGATACGACTTTAAATGGAAGATTCTATTATAAATAGCTGCTTAAAATAGGGGTGTACTTTACTGTATACCTCAGTAGCCAGGTATCGATCGATAAATTACAACACGTGTACTACCCGACCTTTAGTGTGAGTTGCATTGTTTAAAAGAAGAATTCACATTTTTGTAATAAATAAATACATCTCAATGCTGTTTAGTTTAACAAAATACGTATATACTAACAAAGTTGAAACGGAAATATAGGTACTTTCCGGGACTAAATAGATTATGATTGCACATCTTGAAAATTTAGAATCTAACTTCAAACATTAAAACGATAATAGATCTATTACAATCCCATCCTTACGGTGTCAATGTAAAATGGACATACATTTGTATTTAGATAGATCTGTACATGTATTTTACGAGCATGGTGTGAACAGACACCCCTTTATACAAAAAGAGTGACACCGACGAGTGTCTACAAAAAATTTCCCCGAGACCTTCATATGCAGCTCCTTGAAAGAGTACAAAAGTTATTCTGTCGTGATTTTATTTGTACTCGTATATACAAGTTATTACACACATATAGTAAATTCCGTGAATTTCTTGTGATTTCACCAATTTGCGCACAGCGGTCACGCTGACGACAATGTCATGTACATTTGTACATTGTAACGTTCTAGTTGGAAACAAAATGTCCATGTCAAAAGCATTCGGTTTTTAATCACATATAGTTTGTCGTTTTCCAGTCGAATATGAAATTCGTTAGTACTGTATAATGTTTTCTTTATCATTGATTGTATGTTTTTACATCAAGACGTAAAGTAAAAATATAAAGTTAGTTAAGGCGTGATAACATGGTCTCGCCGTGATTTATCAAGTTTGGTCAATGATCATTCACAAATTTCCATAATTTCATCATGTATAATACATGTACATGTTAATGAAATTAACAAATAGTATACGAGATCAAATTACCCGTCTGCCATGTCTGTCGTTTCATTTTCATGTCCAACTTTTGTTGATTTGATTTTTTTTCCCCGAGACTCATATTAACCCCAAATCTTTCCCTAAAATAAAAGGATATGAGAAGCAATAGGCTTTGAAAGTAAAATCAGAATTCACAAAAGAAACGTTTCATGTTTACTGTCGGGCTGGCATTACATGTAAACTGGAAATATTGATTACACGGAGAAAAAAAATTCAATTTTGAACAAGTTAAGATTTTGGCAGGCAGGTAAATTTGTCAGAAGCTGAATACGACATAAGTGTTTGAATATATAACAAGTGCTGCGAATCAAATTATCAATTTCGGAAAGATATTTTCTTCTCATTTTGGCGAAACATGGACAGTACGATGTGAAAAGGGCATTTTATGAAAAAATGGCGTACTGCACTTTTAATGAAAATTAAGCAGCTAATACTGTTCGTTATATCTTAAAGCACAGAATTGTACACACATGTACAAATATTATCATACGCATGAAGACAATTCAAACAAGGCTTGAGAATATGTACCCAAAACTGTGCTTTTCGGTTTTATAAGTATATAATGACTTCAGGGAACATAATGCATTTATAATAACTCATGAAGTAGCGATTTAGATTATCAGCCAGAGATACCATTGAATCATTCATAAAGGAATGACCCCTGCCCCTGAATCACCGCAGGAACACTACACATGTAAAATTATGTATTTATGTATTTTTAATATAAACATTGCACGTCTCGGCGGATTGTAGCTACTTCAGACCGTTTTGGATTTTTGCAACGGGCTGTAAATATTACAAATGCACGTAACACGGTAATAAAATGGTGTGTTTCATTTTTCTAAACCTTCGTGGGACATTGTAAGAAACCTTGACACTATCGCTTAAACTCTGGTTATGGAGATTAGTTTTACGGCACAACCTGTCAACAATTATTATTAAGTAACACGGATATACATACTGAACTTGAATTGGGTATAAGCTACGCTTTTCTGAACTCTCGGGATAAACTGAGGTGTAACCTTACCACTTTGAGAAGCTATCGTTTGGTAATAATTTCCCCCGACCCCAATGATGTGCTGCTTCAAAACTTTCTTAACTCTGCCACTACACTAATTTTACAGAAAACATTTTATGACATATTTAGGTACAAGTAGTGTTTTGTTATCATTCATGAAGATCGTTTTCTGGTTCTTTTACTTTCGAGTACCAGAATATTCGGACGTATCCAATGCACTGGTGATTGAACAGTGCATACACTGGCACATGTAGTTACTTTCTGGGTCATGTCCAGTAAATGCATACTGGCTCAGATGTTACCAATGTGACTAGAGAAAGATGACACTGTCGTTCGATTTTAAATCCGGCGAAATCTTTTTACCTTGTACATAAAAACTGCCACATTTTCTTCATTTTGTATTAAATGACGTAAAGAAAGGTATAAATTTTGGCGCATGTACTAACGATGTGAGTGTACTAACGACACCCCTATTTTAAGTAGTAATTTTATAATGGATTCTCCCACTTTACTTATCGACAGATGTATCGGTTTTTTTGTTAGAAAGAAAGGTGTATAGGCGAAGTTAAACTAATATGAAATGCTGCAGTTTGATGGCCACGGCTGTAACACATCACTTGTGGCATTTTCAAGAAACGCATTACAAACATGTTTCAATATGTTTTTTGTAAATGTCATCCGAGACAGAGTTAAATAAAGAAACACATGACAGTTAATATCATTTTAATCGCTCAACAAATGTATCAAAATATAAATAAAGATCATTATATGCATTGGCAAAAGATAGCTATGAAACAGCTTTGAAACAAAGAAAAAGCACATTTCTTTCAGTTAGCGTAGAGGTTATAGAAATCAAACGAAAGAATATGCAGTTTGGGATTTTCTCTCAAGCTTTATTATCAAAAGCCTGCTCAGACTCAAACTTTTCATCTCATCATTAAGTTCTCGTAACTAAAAACTCGCAAACATGATTTTATTTATTTTCTTCTTATTCAATAAAAGTAGCAAGTAGGTGTAATTACACATGATTTAACACAATTTAAATGTGCAAAAAGCATTCTATGCACTTTGGCCACTGGACGGCCAATTAATCGATAATTAGCGAGAACATCTATTAACAAATAATAGAAGTTTTTCACATGACATGTCAAAATAATGATGCGCCATTGGAGGTGAGAAAAATCTGATAATCAGTGACCTCGAGCTACCGCAGGTAATTTAGGGAAATCTACCTGGCGGGACCACATGCGTTCCTCAAGTTATCCGGGGTTCTCGAGTTATCGATCCTCGAGTTATCCATATATTTTCTGGTTAAACATAGAGGATAAATTGCTGGGACCGACAAGAGTTCTCGAGATATCCCGGGTTCTCGAGTTATCGATGCTCGAGTTAATGAAGTTTTACTGTAAATATCTGTACATGATACATTGTACTTTATGTTGCACACACAAGGTTTTCTTAGCCCTTCGAAACGTTTTCAAATGCTCAATCTATATGTTTTGATGTTCCCCAAACAACAAGAGACAGGATTTCATTTACAGCTTGGTTGAATTCAGGCATATAATACACATGTACCTTGACAACCTGATTTCATGCTTACGAAACCTACCAGTACATTTACATTCTAAATGTGGCAAACTGAATCATTGAGTAATCTTAACAACACCTGATGGTGACAATATGTTATGTTGGCTCTATCCTACGTTTGTTCGTTGTCCACAGTAAATGTGTATTTGCTGTTACATTGAAAAGAAAATCAGTTTATTTACATTCAGGATAGTTTAAACTTTAGTTGAAAGTTTTGGTTGCTATAGTATTTCTGCCTTTTTAGGCCCCTGAAGGGTGGCATATTAAAATCGTACCGTCTGTCCGTCCGTCTGTCTGTGCGTCCCCACTTACAATTTCGTGTCCGGACTGTAACTCTGTCGTGCATTGAAGGATTTAAAAATAACTTTGCACAAATGTCTAGCACATCAAGACGATGTGTCGCATGCAAGACCCACGTCCCTAGCTCAAAGGTCAAGGTCATACTTAGAGTTTGAAGGTAATGGATTCCTCTATATATGCACACATTCGTGTCCGAACTGTAACTTTGTCATGCATTGGAGGATTTTAAAATAACTTGGCACAAATGTCTAGCACATTAAGACGATGTGTCGCGTGCAAGACCAAACGTCCCTAGCTCAAAGGTCAAGGTCATACTTAGAGTTTGAAGGTAATGGATTCCTCTATATATGCATATATGTGACAAGCCATGTGATTTTTGGTCCAAATGCGGTACTTGGCCGAAAATGAGTTATTATCATTTTCTGGTGGGTATGTCTTTCGAGAGTTAGATTCCAAAATTTGAAGGCGAAATTTCAATTTTTGATGGAATTACGGCACTTGTAAGTCTTGTTAGTAACAGAAATGAAAAAGAAAGTTTTCACTGTCAGAATGTTATTTATTCATTCAATAATTTGTGTGTTGCAAGTGAAAATAAGAAAACAGTATTATTCTTACCATTAAAATTTGTTCACAATAAATATCATCGAAGATTACTAAGTGCTATCAAACATAATAAGATTTGAGGAATCATTCGAAAATGGTTGTCATGGTAACAAATCGCAAAAATATCAGATTTTCTTTGTCTTATACATATTCACTACATATTTTCATACTGGGAAAACTGGGTTTATATTAATTTCTAGTTGACCTGTAATTCTAGAGCAACAATTTCAAATTTGAAGTCAAAATTCCCAGTTTTGATTGAATAGTGACACTTTCAGTAATGCTACTAACAGTTACAAAAAAGACAACTTTCGCGTTCTGAAATCAGTTATCTTGTGTCACAGTGCATGCATTGTAAATCTTATTAACAATTATTTTTGATCCAGAACATTCTAAATTGTTCACATTTAACATCACTTTAGGTTAATTGATAAAATAACCCTAAAATCAGACATCAAAAATCAATCAAAAATGGTTGCCATGGTAACAAATGGCAAAAAAAGCACATTTTCTCTGCTTTATACATACACACTACACATTTTCATACTGGCAAACTTAATTTTATACTTATTTCTGGTTGGCCTGTAATTCTAGAGTAACAATTTCAAATTTGAAGTCAAAATTCCCAGTTTTGGTGGAATAATGACACATTCAGTGTTGTTACTAACAGTTATAAAAAAGAAACTTTTTCACATTCTGAAATTAATTATCTTGTGCCATAGTGCATGCATTGTAAATCTTATTTACAAATACATTTTATCAATCACATTCTCAGTTATACATATTTTACACCACTTAGGTTCATTGATAAAATAACCTTAAATTCAGACATCAAAAATCAATCGAAAACGGTTGCCATGGGAACAAATATCAAAAAAGCACATTTTCTTCATTTTATATATATTCGCTGCATATTTTCATACTGGCAAAACTGAGTTTATGTTAATTTCTGGTTGAACTGCAATTCTAGAGCAGCAATCAAAAATTTGAAGTCAAAATTCCCAGTTTTGATGGAATAATGACACATTCAGTAATGTTACTAACAGTTACAAAAAAGAATCATATATCGTGCCTTAATGTATGCATTCTAAATCTTATTTACAAAAACATTTAATCAATAACATTCTATGTTGTACAGCCTTGAACATTTAATCAATAACATTCTATGTTGTACAGCCTTGAACACCACTTTAGGTTAATGGATAACAACACCTTAAATCAGACATCAAAAGTCAATCAAAACGGTTGCCATGGTAACAAATTGCAAAAAAAAGCACATTTTCTCTATTTTATATATACAGCATATTTTCATACTGTCAAAACTGACTTTGTATTAATTTCTGGTCCAACTGCAATTTTAGAGCAACATTCAAAAATTTGAAGTCAAAATTCCAAGTTTTGATGGAATAATAACAAATTCAGTGTTGATATAAACTTTTATAAAAAATACAATTTTCAGTCTGATAACACAGAGCATGCATTGAAAATCTGATAAAGAAATGAGTAATCCTTGGTTACAATTAATGCCCTTTGAAGATTAATAATCAATAAATTCACCACAAATTCAGATGTAAAGAATAAATAAAAAGATGTTGCTATGGTAACACATGTAAAACAAAAGGCCCAGAAGGGCATGCATCGTCTTACTAGACTGACTGGACTGTTATAAATTTTGTAAAAACTGTACTGGAAAGTATGACCCGTTATCAAGGTGTGATGAATAATTGACTATAGCAGTTGATTTTCCCACAGTGTGGTTCAATTTCAATACAGATCATCTACAAGCTGCATGCAACATTCTGAGTACTTATTTTTTGTGAAATTATTTGAAAAATGTTGAGAGTGTTATCAAGGTTTTACAATAATCAACTGATGTGCGGTGGGTTTCCTATAGTGTGGCTTGATTGCAAAATGCAGGCATTCTTTGAACAATATCAATTATCATGTACGTCCACTAGGCTATGCCACACACCAACTGTCTTAGCTCTGTGCCTTGCTGTATTTAGAAACAATTCTGATATTTTTAAGCTTTGTCCAATTTAATCCGCTTAAACGGTTTAGCTACATATGGCGTTGGACCAGCATAGTCACTATTATGGCACAGTGGGCCAATTTCATCAAACGAGTACTACTGTCTTGTTGCTTCCATCCCTGTTATTTGCAACCTGTCAGGGAAGCCAGACACATCAACATTTTTCTTTAGAATTTTAATTTCTTCTTTCTCATCCTGTGCATACTGACGGGAAAACACAATACATGGTCAGACCGAGGACACTCTGAAAAGAAGCAATCAGAGAATAAATTCTCTAAATTCTAGTTAGATGTATGTACACACTACTAACTGTAAAAAATAAAATAAAGAGAGTATGATTTGTGGAATGAATCCAATGTCATAAACTATTGAAAATTTACATGAACACAAGTTTTTTCTATGATTCTTTTAACACTATTGTGAAAAAAAAACTTGAAGCTAACCTGGAAAAACCAATACTGGTGTCATATGAGGAGGTACAGTAGCTGTTGCGATTCCCAGTGGGATTTCAATCCGCAACATCCGGGATAAGCGACAGACACCTTAAACCTCTACACCACTGCTCATCATCTCAATCAAACTGTTGAGACTGGACACTGGTGGACATAGCTGACTTGAGCACTTCATGCTCAGGTGAGCTAAAACTTCAGACAGGGCAAATAAAGCAATACTACTTTCTTTTTCATACTGCAAGCTGTATGATATAGGTCAAAGGATACACTTCTATAGACACCATAGCTCTAAGTAAAAATATTAATTTTGAATAAGTTCAAAGCCAAATGCATTTATATGCATGTAATACACCATTTGTTTTGATGTAATGCTGTGTCAATTAACATTTTTCATTTACCTTCCATAAACCAAAGTGCCAGTCAGGACTGAACTTTGTGTGGTCTGCCTCCATTAAGCTACCCTGGTAAATGCAATATCATTATGAAGTCCACATATAACCCGCCACATTCCATAGCTGAAAAACAAATAATTCATGAAATTTATAAATTTTTCTATCTTAAAAATACTTTCAAGTCATAATCTAAAGTTAATTATCCATCAAATCATAATCAATTTTGAATCATCAAAATGTAAAATTACAATAACCAGTGGTGTTAAAATAAGGTAGTTATAATTAGAACTAATAAATCGATTACTTATATTTATATAATGTCTGATTATTACAAACATACTTTTGATAAATACAATAAAATCAACAAGTTACATTGTACATGTACCTGATGGCTCACAGCAAACTCCAAAACACTGGCATTTTCTTGGTGTTTTGAAAATGGTAGTCAAACCTTCTGAGCGTAAGGGGTAATAGGGCCTGTCGTGCATAATCAA
>JAFMSR010001478.1:0-27653 GCA_022818135.1 Saxidomus purpurata
CAAACATAAGTATGTCACTTATTCAACTAAATTATTTTCTCCTTTCGCAGACGTACCGGTAATAGTGATATTCGATTCAGTTAATTCTTAACATATCCACATTTTTTTTCTTTTCATTGAATTAGAAATAGTGCATGTAGTGTAATGAAGCAATAATAAGCAGACGATCCTCATATTATTGACGGCTGTTACAAAAAACTGTATTGTTATGGTGTAATATGTTTACAAAAGCTTTGTCATATGCGGTAATGCTGAATTCGTTGATTTGAAAAGTAAAAAATTAAACATTATGTAATTATTTTGATAAAAAGATGTTTATACAAAGAGATATAAGTGAGGTAGATTCGTTGTTTGCTATTAGGGTCCAAAGGTTTTAACATAACAACCATCAGCATTTTTGTGGAAAAAGTTTGTTTATTATTGTCAATATATTTTTATAATTGTTAACAACACACCAAGTCAAAACATAATTTTCATATCTAGATTAGAAACCCTGCTGTTGCGGACATGACATTTTGCTTCTGTCCTGTGGCAGCCTTGGTTTGAGAGCAAATGGTTGTACAGCAGTCAGGCTCTCTTAACTGTTTGAACCGTAGGCTTACCTTTTGTTTACTAGATGATGCCGACCAAGAAACAATTTTGGATCAACCATAAAATGCAGTTTCATACCGGGTAAAACCTCGAAACAGAATATATGAATAAAGTTCGCTGTTTAAGCATATTTCCAGTGGTAAATTCAACCTTATAAAGTTTAAACCTTCTTGATTTCATATTATCTGCAATTCATTTTCCGAAGAGGCAGCACAAGAAATAATTTTGATTTCTCATTTTGTACTTGGTTTAGTGTATTATAAACGCATAGTTGCATATGTAAAAAGCACACAGTAAAACGTCACTGTCATGAGCAACACTATGACTTAGGTCCTCGTGGTAGATTATCTAGCTTGAAGAGGCTATAATATAACGTGAGCTTATTAACACATTTGCAAAAATAGAATACTACTGCTTACATGTAGTACAATAGTATCATACTGCCAAGAAATAAAGCAATACAATGACAGTCACTTACAGACGTATACAATCATACAGATAAGTGGATATTTTTCCAAAGAGAGATCTCTACACGATTTCGAACATCAGAGGGTAAACCATCTAAGTAAAGCCCGCCATGTGGTCCAACAATAAGAGGACAACATTAAATGTAATGGATCATCTATTACACTTTCATTTCCTTAGATCAATCCCCAGACCTGAGAGTCATAATGCGTATACAATAGTAAATCATTCGTCGTATTGTACATTTGGCATGTGTCATTGTGGTATGAGTATGTAACACACATGCCAAGTTGTCGACATATGTAATTACATGCTAATAACGTGGTTACGTTAAACTGCGTATCAATTGGGGTGCTGTTGTAGGCTATGTCGTTACCAAGCATGGCGAAGTGATTGCAGGCCATAGGATACTGATGATATACTTCTGCAGGCTCTGCAAAAATAAATAGTTAAGTCTTACGGAGTGTTATTAAACGCATTACTTTAGGGTTCCAGTTGTTGACCTGTTGGCTCCCGTCTAGTCTTTAAATTCTTTAATTATTTAAGTTTTAATCCATACTGCTCTAACAAAAACGAACTATTTTCAAAGTCAACTTCAACAAAAGACAAACGAAATGAAATTTATATCACGATATGCTGTTCTTGAATTGACAATTTCAAAGAAAGAATTGCTTTTAAAGAAAAACAGACTTCAACTGATTTCTCACCCGAAGTAAGTGGCTTAAAAACTCGAAGAAGAAGGTTCCCACTTTGTGAAGCTTGGGCGTTGGTTCCAAACCCCATGTTATCAGGTATACAGATTGCTGCACCTGTGGGGTGGTCCGGACGCCAAAGACGTAGTGTGGTATCATTGTATGCATATACAAGACCACCATAGGCACAAGGTTGACCAAGGTTGGATGTTTTAGGCATTGCACTTCCCACACCTTCGAATAAAAATCCTTTATTAGGTCCATCAACTGCCTCCACCTGCAAAATTTAGTCAAGCTTTTGTCAAGTGTGTGCATGGTTGTCTTATTATATACATTGTACTAGTATAAGAACTTAATTGGAATACATATTTTTGTATCGGTAAAACATTCGCCACACTTCAGATCTTACTGGTTTGAATGGTGTTGATGTAGATCTTGTGTATTTTTTAAACCACCAGTATTCATGAAATGTCACAAATTGCATGAGATAACAAAAAAGCCTCCGTTGTTGAGTGATTAGTCCCTGACTTGAAATCACTGTCACCTTTGGTTGATTAAGTGTCACTGGTTCGAACCATGCTACCGTCGCTGTATCTTTATGTTAGAAAGTTGGCAATAACGTTATAGTTCTGGTCTTCCACTGGAACGAGTGTTAGGTAAACTGACTGCAGGTAAAAATGACTGGAATACGGTTGAAACGGGCGTTAAGCCCCGACAAACATACAGAGATTACATGGCACCTTACATGGCAAGTCAGGTGCTTCAGCTAATGTTCTGCTAAATTTAAGCTGTTGTTTATCAATATGAATTCTAGTAATGAATACTAGTCTAGTGTTTTGTCAACAGTATTTAATAATCATCGTCTTTTTATGAGATGCAGACACAAAAACCAATAGATTTTATTTACCAATATTGAGATAAGTATATCATTGAAAGATGTATATGAGACTGGAAATGGGATCTGTAAATTCTCGTCTGTTACTGAAGGTCCAAACGTAACTGTTTTGTCATAGGAAAGGCCAAAATTACACCACGCAAATATTTCAACATAACCGGAAATGGTACCTCCGGTATAAACTTTCTGGTTGCCCCAACCATCATGTCGACTAAACAGCAGTCCACCTAAAACAATTTTACAAAATTCAATAATGTACCATTGCATAATATTACCTAACAATTTCTTTATACAATTTCATTAAAGCTTACCTTAATCACATTCTAATACATCTTGTAGTGTAAAATATAGCCTTTTTCTGTGTATTTATATGTATATAGTATTGGCATTAGCGTTCAATTTCCGCTGCCGGAATAGAACAGGTGCGCGCACGAGACACGTGTCTAGAACAGAACATTTAGTTTGCTACAATTGCTATAAAATCGCTGCTAAAAACTTCTCGTGCAAAGAAGTTTTTATACTAAAATACACATAGTGATATCTACCTGGCGCTGGGTAAGAAGATGTCCATACTCTTATAGAAATGTTGTTATAAGCAAATTTAAGGCCACCTGTTTGATACAATGTTGCCATACTGAGATGATTGAACTGGGAAGCTCCTGCAATTAGATCAGTTTTGTACTGCATAAAAAATGAAATCTTAAAAAGATTATCTTAAATTATCTGGTGTATTAAAACGCCGCCAAGGTCCTGCATGTATGTGCAACTTGTTATTGTTGTCGGTGTAACATACCCACAGAAAATGTTCACCGTATAATTTTCCTAGTGCCCCTGTTAATTTGACAATTACGTATGTGCGTGCCCCTATCAAACATATGTTAGGGATCGGAGCACTTCTCATATCGACCAAATAGTATGAAGGCATACATGCACTCACCAATAGATATGATAATTTTTTAAATATTTTGTCGATTTTAGTTGATTAATTTTTGTCAGTATGAATATGATTTATATACATGTAAACACACTAGACTATTATTCCTGCTTGCAGTCCATTTAATTATCTATTCCTGCATGTAAAAAAATCTTAAATTTTCAGTTAAAACTGACAGTGGCTTACAACGCCATGTACATGTATTGTTATTACGTTTTCCAATATTTGCTAAGAACCGAAATCCTAAAATTAACAAAGAATTGGATTACTACAAAATGCACTTTGAGTCGGATAGACGCTTATTTCAAGTTAATTGTGATGTTATTCCAGGTAAAACAGCATACAGCCTAATATAAATCACACCTGAAAATGACTAAACTTCTGATTGTGTGTAATCAGACTCAATTAGCACTGGGCCTCTTTCACAACATTTCAAAATGAAAAGTAAATCAATATGTGTTAAATTCATTAACGACTGTAAGTTACGATATCACTAGAAGAGAAATAACTCACGCTCGAAGTTAAGATTAAGTACCTTGTGCATCAGAGTACCAGCCTGCATCCAAGCCGTCCAGCAATTTGGCTCGAACCTTGACAAGTGCTGGGTATTCTGTCTGATTGTGATTTAGCTCAAAATAGGTGTCATCCACTGAAAAAGTCAGATCATGCCATACCAACTTAATAAGTTGGCCATCATATTTCATAAAACCCATGGAAAGTTTGCCATCGGATTTCATAAAACCCATAGAAAAAATGATATAATAAGTCAACTGATTTCTTTGAAATAACTGATTTTAGCGGAATCCGTGGTTGAGTAAATTTGCAACTCGAATCTTTATCTCATTAATATCTGCTGTTTGACATCTGTCAAAGCGAAATAAATCCATTGATTAGAAATATAAACGTGTGATATCTTTTATGACCCATCTTATTTTATAATTTCAACACCTAGAAGGAGGCACCGTGGTGTATTGGTAGAGCGTTGATCTGCTATCCCGAAGGTGGTAGGTTTAAATCTCTATATCGACATTTGACGACCTACGCAATTCCTTCCTTCCGAGTACTGGTTAGGAAGTAGTAATTGAGAGTAGTTTATATCAACAGCAAGAACTTGTTGGCAACAATCGCCGTAAAAATAAATAAGCATAAATTAAACCCTATTTTTTTCTACCCACCATTGGTCGACCCAGCTTGCATATAACGGTCTGTAATGTTCACACATGGTCCCGGAAGCGATGTTGTAGACCAGCATCTCACTTTCACTTCAGCGCTTAAACTTCCCTGGCTGTTTACACCACGCCAGTATGGTGCTTCTCCTTAAAATAGTACAATAACCATTTGATCATTGTCCATTTTAAAAATTGAACAGCAGCAGAAGGTACCATTCTAACAGCTCAAGTTTTTCAGCGATTCAATTAGCTTTGACTGTTAACTGAAATTACAAAGCTTATTAGGAAAGTAACTGAAGAATAAACGACCGTGTCGACCCCTACTACTCTCCCCGTCCCGCCGCAAAGTGTAGGAAAGGGACAGGCTTCAATAATAAATATACAGCCATGACGCAATCAACATTTCGTTCCCGTTATTAAAAATGAAGAGGATTATTTTACTTAAAATAGTACTTGTGCTGTCTTCGACTAGAAAGGTAGAAAATGCGTGATGTGTCAGTGAAAGGGGATCGATACGAAAAGTTACAAGTAAAATATATATTTCTAGTGTTCGTCCTTAATTCCGTACTTTTGCTTTAAATGTTTCGTATCTTTGACCTAAAGGTGACTACATAGAAAGGCGACAAAATTGTAGTTTGCAAATCTTACGCATTTTCGTGTCTAAGGCAATATCACAAGTACAGGAAGAAATCAGCAACCAATAACAATCATTCACTCTCAAAGTAAGCAATTTACTTACATTTTCAGATCGATTTTACTTCACCTCGCGTCTCGTCACTTCACGTCACGTCATGCCACGTTACTTCACTTGCGTAAAATTTGTTTGTTACACTTTATATATATAATCGTGTTCTCGAGCATTTAATAAGCATGTTAAAATAGCTATTCTGAGTTCCTTAAAACACTGTATATGTCTCAAATTACCTGTATATATAGCTGTCCCTGCTCTGTTTTGGTTAAACGCGGAAGGCGCCAGGACACGTACATTGACGTCATTATACATGTAAATTACACCTCCATACATATTAGGACTGTCATCATCTCTGGCAGCGTGACCTGTTCGCACAATTAATGTCATTAAGTGTGTGGACTCATAAAAAAGTTCATTTCTTGCACTTATAATGATGTACATTTTCATGGTCAAATAAAGTATTCGAACTTGTACTCTTTAAGTGAGACCCTCTACACATAAAATGAAACATCTTTGTTAGTTTTTGTTGTTGTTTTTATGCATAAATTCAAAATCCATGTATCATATTATATAAAATAGGTATGTAGAAGCCTGTTACAAAACAATAAAACTATGAAAAAACAAAGTTTGAATTATATAGTAAAACTTAGATTTAAAACGTTAAAGTCTAAATACATTTTAAGTTATAATTATTTTTTATCAATAAGAATTTGTTGCAAAGACAGCAATTTCTGTATGTTAAGACTCCGGGGACAGCCAAATTCATGATATAGGGAACAAATTTTCTTATTCCGATATTTTCATTCTTTATTTAATATGAAAATATTACATAATTATATCTCCGCTTTTGAGCAGTAAAATACTATGATGATAATCAGCTGGACGTCTTTTAGGTAAAACATGCTTTAAACACAGATATTTGAGCAACGATAATTGCAATACACATTCACGTATTAAAAGGAGATCTGCACAAGAACGGTCCTTTCAGCATGCACAGTAACGCACGAAACACTGATTTTTTACCCATGGCTTTAAAGATAAACCCTTCGTTGGGACCATCTACAGCTCTGACGAGTACTTCAACCATCACAGGCACGGTGCCCAAACCGTGCTGTACAAACAAGTCCGATGATGTACTCTGAGCTGTTATAGATAACCAGTCGCTCTCAAACTGAGGGGGTCCAATAAGGTTGCAATGGAATCCCACTGTAAAATAGACATAATGGCATAGTATTTATTACAGTTTATACAAGCTCATAATAAATCATCATCTGACTCCTCCGTAAACCTTTACTCTTTTGTGCCTGAAAGTGGTGAACAATATGTTTTCAATAAAAGAGAAAAAATCGCGAAAGTTTGAATTAAAGTGTAACATATATTTCAATTTAATAATAAACTAATCGCAAACCAATTTTTCCACAAGAGACCAATGTTATTTCTTTTTTTCCTGTTTTGGGGTTTCATTATTAATTGCAAAGGTCAGCTTAAGCTTCGTTTCAATCCTTGCAGAGATGGTTTAATTTCACTTCGTTTGCATAAAAATATGTATCGTTTTATTTCTAAGCACAATATGTTATAATGACCTAGACATTTTTCCGTATACCTTAAGAGAAAACATTTATAATTATTAAAATACAAATTTGGCTCATATATTTCTACACTTATATCCGTTACTTTTGAATTAAAAGACTGTGTGTAAGTACATCGAATTTCCCAAAACAATTGGAGTAAAGGTAAAATGGTGAACAAATATTTCAGTTCAAGAAGTGCCGTTGGTTCAATATATTGTTATGTCTTCAGCTTCCCTTTTCTGCAATAAAGTTCTGTAGAACATTTAAGCTAGGATAAATAAAAAAGTGACCGATAAAACAAGATTTCCTTAAACAAATAAGCAATATAATTCAAAAAGTAATGAATAATATATAAAGCTATTTACTTACTCATAAAGTACTGCAGGAAAAATAGCTTGTCCAAAACTAAGAACATTTTCACTAACTAGTATTCTCGTTAGCATGGAGAGCATACACAGAGAGTCTTATTTATGTTCTAATACTCTAAACTTTTGTGAAGGAAAGCAAAAGTGAGATCAACAATCTGTACAGTGTCACACAGAATGCACGTTTCATTAAACTTATGCCGCTTTTAAATAATTGAGCTATTTGCCTCTTTCTAACGTTGAATAATGCTTTCGGATGTTCCCACAATTATGTCGTTCGGAGCGATGAGAGCTCCAGGAAGCAATCATCGGAGACATTGTTAAATAAACAAGTTTTAATTGAACTAAATGTGCGTTTCATTACACATTTAATATATAAATAGCTTCAATATCAGGCAGATTTATTTAGTACAGTATGTAAAAATATGATTTTCCGGAGTTGAACGGAACTTTGAAACGTGAGTGAAACTTTTCATCGACCTGGACACTTAAAAATACAATAACTGGAAACATTTATGTTCCATAAGGGTTTTACTCTCTTTGTACAAGAATGATATCTAACTCAATTAATATATGCTTATGTGCATATGCTTAATATATAGATGTATTTATTTTTTCTTTTCAAAAATGTAAGCAAAAGTGAAACTAACGTTACTTGAGAAGACATGTTAATATTTATGTCTGCGTGCTTACAAATATCTGATAAAGAATTGCACAGCTCAGGTAAATTTACTTTCGAAATGTTTATGTTTCAGTTTGTAACAATTATGGTCTAGGATATACATGGTTTTGATGGTTTTCACTGCTCTCAAAAGCTTGGCTCACTCACATTTGAAATCCACTTTCAAGATATCGCTCAATACTTTCTGTTTTAGGCTTCCTAATCAACTTCTGTTTACCAATACCAGAAAACATTACTAATGGCTTATCTGAATACATACTATGTATTTTAAAATCCAAGTATGTGGTCATGTTTAACAGGTATTTTAATGTTTGCAGTGGTATAAGATAAAGAATATATCAATATAGTTTTTGAAAATTTAAATCGTATGCTTTTCAGTGGTATATCATAGGAAAATAAAACAAAAAACTACGTAAGACAGTCATATCAGAAATCAGCATCTCTTTAATTTTGAGCGCAGCACATCCGCTTTTTTCCCAATACAGGGCAGGTAAATCGTGAGTTTACGTTGTACAGCATCCACATTATCCTTAGGTATATTTTAACAGTTTAATATCTGATAATATATATATTTTTTTTACGTTCGCTATAGTCCGTTATCTAGTTTCGCTTATTCATAAGCTTGTAAAAAGTTACCTCTCTATTTTTTAAATTATATACTTTACATCTGGCCACCAATGCCTGCAAATAATGATTATACATTTTCTTCGTACCATTTGTTTAATATTGTATTATAGTGTTATAAACGTGGCTAGATGACAATCCATCGTTGGAATAAATTATATTTATGTACAAGCAGTTAATATAACTACTGCTTACTCTAAAAATGTAATCTACCAACAATATGTTATATTATTAACCATGACTATTTCTATTTTTCATAGCAAGTAGCATGTACGATCTTAACGAACTCAACATTTCAGTCTCAATACTTTTCATAAGTTCAAATCAGGGGTATAATTACTGGTTACCAGTAAATAAGAGGGTTGAACAAATTATGTTGTGTCATGTTGTCAAGGTCAAAAACAAACTGGCACCTGATTATATGGATGAATATTTTGTTTCCCAAAACTCTTGCATGATTATAACACTAGGCTTAGTAAAAAGGGAGGTTATTGTCTCCCGAAGTTAAAGGGTTCTGGGTCAAAGTCTTTTTGTTTTCTGGGCTCCAAACTTTGGAATACTTTACCACCCAAAATTACAGAATTAACACATTTCAATCGTTCAAGGTAGCCATCAAAAGCCATCTAATGAATAGTATTTAATTATTTTTTTCTCTTGAATATTTAATTTTACAGTTTTTCACTTTTAAAGCTTTACTTAACAAGTTTCGGCTTTGGATTTTTAGTCAGTTAAGGGTTTAATTTTATTATTTTTACTGACATTAGTTTCCGTAAAATACTATTTCTATACAGATATAGACAACTTTCAGCATATGGAACATTTTGTTCTGTACTCGCTAGCAATGATAAGGCTGGTCAGAAAATCGATAAACAGGTAGTAGCGGCCGGACAGTTCGCTTGCGGTCGTAAATTTTCCGAAACAGACCGGAAAACCGCTGATTGTTTCGGCAGCTCAATCAATAAAAATCGATATTTGCTTGCGTAATATTAGCCCGAGGATATTAAGATGTACTGTGTATGACGCTAAAATAGAAATCTTTAATCTTATTGCATTCATCCCAGCTATCTTTTTGTACTATTACATTGTATGTTTAAAAAGCAACTGTTGTAAAATAGAGTTTACAGAGAAATGAAGCAACACTGATCTGAATAATAGAGCTATTATAGATTTATCAGTTTGAGGGGGGGAAATGGTTTTTTTTCATGAATATACCCTTGAATTTCATTAACTTTTGTTAAATCTATGCAATGCACAGAGCTATTCGTGTAATAATTGTTGACAGGATCATGCGGACAAACTACAGGAGTAATAAGCTATTAATCTTTATATTGTTGAATTAATTTTATTAAATTGAATCACATATTATATCAAAGCATCCGCATTTAATGTAATTAAGTGAAGCTTCACAACATAAATCATACACGGCTTCACCAACTTGTACCACAATTACAGTCACACTTTCACAGTTTTTTTTCTTCGCACGTGCTTAAAAGCCATAAGTGGTTGTATATCTTGAAAGTAATTAGTTCTCTAAACTTAAAAGCTAACAAAAACTACCTTTAAAAAAGATGGTCCGCGCAATTTTTAGTATATGAAAGCGATTGGTAGCTTGATTCTAATATTGAATTGTGAAACAATGAAATAACGAAGTTTTCATTAGGCATATACAAAATCGATATCATCGATTTCATATTCTGTTAGCTGTGAAAAAAACAAACAACACGATAGACACAATGCATGAACGTGTGCGTCATCTTTGAAAATTTGTTATTTACATAACTTACAAATTATGTTACTATCGTTTATTTAATTACGGTACTGTTTCCCGTGTGCTTGACGCCAACGTTACACGTGCGTAAATTCTACAAGATAGAAATAAATGTGCTACAGCAGAAGCTTGAACGACACACTTAAGTGTCGGGGATTATTTTGAAATTATTCACATGAAATCATGAACGTTTCTTCGAAAAAAATATTTTAAAGTGCGAGTTATTTAAAGGTTACTTTTGTTAATAAAAGGAATAATCAAGTAAGGTCTTTATTTCGTTGTCCCTTTCCACAGTAGTTAATTGTTCTCTAAAAGCAAACAGAAATACATTTATTAAACTAACTAAAATACATTTCATTGTTTCTGAGATGGGTGTACAATAAAAAAGATATATATAATACACACATACAGGGTAATAAATTACCAAGACTAACAAAGACTTTTATTGCACCCTAATAATCCATATCCGTTCTAGTGTTTTATTGCCCCGGGGTATATTGTAAAACGCAAGTGGTAATTCTTATGACCGATTTTAAGTTTCTTTAAAATATGTAAGTTTACCGTAATAACATCTTATTTGCATTTTCTTTTTCAATTTCTGATATTTGATCAAAATACTAAAAGTACATACATTTTTTGTAATTCACAAACATTATTTTTCGACATTACATGTACCTGATTTCGATTTCTGACCGGTCTTAACTTTTTCATTTGTCAACCACCTTTAAGTTACAAAATGGTTATAGGGGGACCAAAGCAGAAGTAAACGACTGTCAAAATACGCTCAAATAGCAAAGCAAAAAAACAACATCACCACATTTATGACGGGTCGAACGGATTCTGAAAACAAATTCTTTCATATAAAATAAGCGTCACAATTTGAAAGTGACATACGTACTTGTGTATATGTGTGTTTGTGTGACTTTACAACAGTTCCGTGAAAATGTGTAAAAATTACAATGTATACACAAAATCTTTTTTTCACATGTGTTACATTTACCTGTTTACGTTAAGTTGAAACAAGTGTGAAATTTAGTCACTTTGCTACAATACAGATATAACTTTAACCGAATGCAGTCCTTTTAATTTACTCATTTAATTTACACATGAATAAAGCATACCGAGACTCGTTCAAAGATTGGTACAATCATTATTCACTTTTTTCCTTTTCATATAAGTTATGCCATCCTTACGTTTTAAAGCAACAATACAATACAAAATCATCACAATTTTAATACGATAGTAATCGACAACTTCCGTGAAAATTACGGACGCGCCCGATCTGTATTAGGACTACATTTTTAACTGACTGTACTTATAAAAAATATTAAAAAGGTAAGCGAAATCCTTCAAATATTTTATTTATTTTTACACCAATTTATAGTTGATATAATTCCCTTGCCGATATCACTGAAGCAAAAACAATCTTATAATTGATGTTCTATGTATGGGTCAAAGTATTGAGACAAATGACCCAAAAAGCTGACTAAAAGTCTTGCAATCCTTAACATTTCATATGGAAAACGCGGTGGTACTTTTTTAATTAAAAAAGGTAAGTGAAATACCAAATTAATCTTTTTGAAATTTACATCATTATAAAGAGGAAAAATAATATTAATTCGTCTGACCGAAGCAAAAACGATTAATTACACGGTTTTTTATTTAATTGGATTAAACCGAAATCTCCCTTCTTTGTTTAATGTGTAAAAGCCGCGTCTAATCGATTATCGGGAAAACATGAAAGTTCCATATGTATATTTATAATTCATGACTGTGTCTATTTAGATATCTTTTTAGAATTTAAATTTAATTACATTGTTTACTGTTTCGGTGGAGTTTGTTGAATGACTTATCAATTTTTGAGGGTATTTAATCTGTATAGGTATCTTAAATTAATAACTGATGTGATAAGTTCTGTGATAATTAATTGCAATATCTAATCTGTGATATGAACATCATTATTTAAATATTTTTTTTTTAGTTTTAAAATTGCCTCTCTATTTCATGTCACAAATACTAAGGACCACAATGGAAATAAGAGCGGCTCTTTATTGTGTAGTCCTTGGTATTGGGAAGCATGTCTTGGTTTCTGGTGCATAATATATTATTTAATATTTTTTTTTATTTTATTTTATATACTGTTTGTATCTTTGCCGAAATAAATCTATCTATCTACCTAGGGGTCGAAATGTGTACTCGAGTATGGGCCGAAATGTAATCAATTTAGGAGCTGAAGTGTCGAGGGGTCACCTAATTTCTCTAAGGTCGAAGCGTCGAGAGATCGAAACGTCTGGTTTCGCCCCTTTGGACTGTATTGAAGTTTTTAATCAATCAAATGTCTGCATGAAAGTACTTTGCATCTTACTAGAATGTCAGACACCCTGGTGACTTTAGGGAAGTTTCAAATCTATCCCATAAGTGGTTACTGAAATATATATACTATACATGTAGTACCTAGCATGCAACACTTTAACCAAAAGTTTAATGTTCAACAAGGGCCATAATAAGTATTTTATTTTAGTCAAAAGTAATCTAACTTGAATATCTGAACCCCTGAACACTGTACAGTCATTTCAATTCAATTTCAGCAATAATAACATATATATATATATCTGATAGTCGCTTTCACATCACACTTCAATCAAATTCAGCTTGTACACAACACTTTAACCAAACTGTCCAAGTTCAACAAAGGCCATAATTTGCAATACATCAACAAAGGGGCGAGCTTATCGCATCATATGATGCCCATACTAATTATAAAAGGAATAAACAAAGAAGTACGATCTTCATTTATATTCTTTTGGTATTTCTCTCTAATAGTATATTGTTTTTCCTTTCATGTTTTGCATGTATTATTTGGTTAATTTCTGTCAATTTTCTTCTGTACAAAATTCTTTAAAAATATAGCATACTTTTAGATTTCCGGGTAAATAAAATATAACGTAGTCCATCTTTTTGTATTTACTCTCATATAATTATATTTCTAGCAGTATCGCAGGTTATTATACAAAATGAATATTCTGTCAAAAAGCTGTTATTCAACCATAAAATACGGCCGGACAAAAACAATACCCGTATTATGCGATATCTTATCTTTAAGAGCTTTTCAATTAACGCCTCAATGAAGAGTATTTGATAATTGATGCACAGCCGACATAATAATGATACCGTAAATATGTGATAACTGATATTTTAAATAATAGTTCTTGAAAATACAAATGATTGCATCTGAACGCGTCTGCAAATAACTTGCCTTAATAGATTAACAGAATGCTGCACAATATTTGAATAATCCTTGAAACTAAATTCACACAAAGCTAAATTTATGGGTATTTTATAAAAATATTTCTGAATTCATCATAGGGATCATAGGACAGTTATATGTTATCAAATATAGAAATAAAACAAATGCTTTCAGACCTAGTTCAATAGAGATCTGTATTAGCGTTTGTCGGAGTTCGCGAGAGTAGTGCCCCTTGATTTCGGTGGGCGTGGCAATGTCTCTCCTGGAGTTAGGTCAATTCCATTACATTCAGAACTCTTGTTGCCATGGCAACGGAAAGGAAACTCTTCAAAACAAAATTATTTCAAGAACAGAAAGGCACAGAGCTTAGATATTTGACATATTGCATTGTTTAGTGAACTACTACCAAGAGTGTTGAAATTATGACCCCAGGCTTAAATTGACCCTGCCCGGGGGTCACTTGTTTACATATAGGTTTATATAGTATTGTTTTTAAAAACATTCTTCTTAAAAACACCCCAAAGACTAGAGCTTAGATATTCAGCATGTGGCATTACCTAGTGGACCTCTAAGTATGATCCCAAGGTCAAAATTGACCCCGCCTGGGAGTCACTTGATTTAACATAGGCTTATACAGGAAAACTTTAAAATCTTCTTCTCTAAAAACCACAAGGCATAGAGCTTAGATATTTAGCAAGAAGTATTGTCTGGTGGACCTCTACCAACATTGTTTGAATTATAAGGATGATACATGTAATGGTAATACTTAAAATGATGTTGTACCATAGAAAACTAATTTTACTAAACATGGCATTGACACAAGCTATATCATAACAGTACTATTAGAGGTAGAGCTGAAAAATTGCTTACTGAGCCTCTACGAAGATTGTTCAAATCAGAACACATGTGTGCAGATTAACCGTGCAGAAGGGTCACTTGATTTTACACTCTTAGATTTATAAATAAATCTAGAAATGGGCTTCTTCAATTATTCCCATGTATGGACATGGGTAAGTAGGTCAACATTTTCAAAGCACCTTTTCATGTTACTTTCAGTACATTTAAGTATTTTGAATGATGTTTTGTCTATTTAACAGCTCATTTGCTCATTTTATTGCACTATTTTAACACTTTAAGAATGTACAATGACATTTTCCTTTGTTAAGTACACATCATGATCTGCCTCAAAGTAAAATTGGCACATTCCTTGCTGTGAAATAAGTCATCTACGGGATGGTATATCTATTTCCTGTTTTTGTTAGTATGCACAATACCGTATTTTCTTTGTATGCGGAATCCCATATTTCAGAATATACGTTGCAGTATATAAAGATTCCCGTATTTTTAAGAGTACGGACTGTCATATTTTCGATACATACGGACTTATGTGCACACTCGCATATTTCAGTCAAATATGGGATAATAGTTTTAGCAGTATACGGACCCCTGTATTTCAGAATATACGTTGTAATACAGTGATAAAAGTGTAAGGACTGCCGTGTTTCTTCAGAATATACGGACTTTCAAGCACCCGTATTTCAGATATACAGATGATAGCATATCGACAGTTATTTCCGTAAGAAGCCGCCTTGGCGCAGTGGTAGCGTTTGTCTCAGGATCGAATAGTCCCACGGTGCCAAGTAGTGGTTGTGCCCTTAAGCAATACTACTAATTCCACATTCTCTCCCCCCTCTCTCTCCCTCTCTCCCCCCCCTCTCTCTCTCTCTCTCTCTCTCTCTCTCTCTCTCTCTCTAATATATTAAACTATGTTGTAAGACCTTTTACCAGAATACCTTAGTTTAGTTACGTAGGGACTTGCAAGCACACTTTCGTATTTCAGCACGTACTTGCAGCCGGTACCGTAGTCTAGTGAAATACGGGCTTTCGTATATAAACATTTCCGTATTTTCAGGTACACGCACTACCATAATTTAGTAATATACGGATTTGCATTTGAGTAGAATACGGGCTCTCAATAAAGCAACTGACTGGTATAAAGCAAGAATTGATCAGAAATAATATTTCCAAATAATACTACTCAAATTGTACAGTCTAACATATTAAAGACTTACATAAGTTTAGGCCCATATAGAACTTTACGGACACTGGGGTCAAATGGCAATATTTCATTAGAAATGAAAGACGTGCATGTGTATAGTGGTCTAATCAAGTCACTTGCAAAACATAAAAATCTTTACATGTATGGTTAACATTGTTCATTACATATGAAGTGTTTACCTTCTCAACATACCTTGTACACCAGCTAGCTCTACTCCTCTTACACATGGTTTTGTTTGCTCTGTTACCTGTAAAACCCTTAAGAAGATCTAGTGACATTCGTACTGGCAGTTTGCAAACCAACCATGAAAACATATGATCAATGTTAAATAACAATTGCAGACTATTTCAATCACCACTAAAACTTTTAAGCAAATAGAAAGACCAATACTGATCGTTGTATCTAAATCCAAATCTACTTATACTTCCAACACAAACTTCCACCTTCGTTCATTTACAAAATCTATATTTCAAGTGACCAATGACAAGTGTTCACTTAAAAGGGTGTGGAATTTATATCATGCATATATTACAAATTTAAATGTATGTTACCAATCCAACATATCGCCTTCTTGTATTATAGTACTAGATCCTTTGTAACTGTTGTATACCGCCATTCATAGTGTGTATTGGTGATTGGGATGGTACATGATTTTGTCAAATATAACATCTAGTTATGATAAAATAGAGTAGAATTATTGTCACTTAACCATTACAACAGTTTTGATTGTGTTTCTCTCTCTGAAATATGAGTAAATATTTTTATATTTTTTATTAAAGGCAAACACATTTGCTATAAGCGTTTAAAGACAAAGAAAGTTTACATCAACTCGAAACAAGTACACACACACTTAAAATCAAAAGGTTTGGAGACATTGCTGACACACCTTCAATTACGTATATAGAAACCCAAACACATTTGCAAAGGTTTTACGTTTTACTTTGTCATGTTACATCAATTACAAACATGCGTTATTTGTGATACATTTGCAATAATCGATGGTTATTTTCTGTACAAATAAAACAGATGGGAAGATCATAAAAGACCCATTTGGTATATCAATACAGCGGCAAAACAGAATATTTTATTCAAATGTCCCTGTACCGTATGAATTTTTAATGCTTATGACAGTTGTCAAATGTCCGATAATTAGGGAAACAGCAACGGAAGAGTCCCCTTGAGCAAATGTTAAAATCGTTCTTGTTTTACCATTAAATGCAGTAGTTGTATACATATATATCTGACGCCTCACTAACACATTATCCCATTTCATCCGTATAAAGAACACAGATATTTGTGGCTGAAGATTTGAACTTATTATGTTCTCCTCAGTGTCACAACAGGTTGGCATCGGCTATATTTCCCTCATTCTTGTATACTGCGAGTGTGATTGGTTCCGTTGCATTTGTGCTACATTTATTTCTTTGTCTATTTATTTTCAAACAGACTACACGCGATCATGGTTGTACCATGGAAAATTGTATTGTCGTACACACCAAAAAAATTTCATTCAAACAGAAGTATGTCATTTATTCAACTAAATTATTTTCTCCTTTCGCGGACATACCGGTAATAGGGATATTCGATTCAGTTAATTCTTAACATATCAACATTTTTTCGTTTCATTAAATTAGAAATAGTGCATGTAGTGTAATGAGGCAATAATAAGCAGACGATCCTCATATTAGTGACGACTGTTACAAAAAAACTGTATTGTTATGGTGTTATATGTTTACAAAAGCTTTGTCATATGCGTCACTGCTGAATTCCTTGATTTGAAAAGTAAAAATTTAAGCATTATGTAATTATTGATAAAAAGATGTTTATACAAAGAGGAGATATAAGTGAGGTAGATTCATTGTTTACTATTAGGGTCCAAAGGTTTTAACATAACAACCATCAGCATTTTTAATGGAAAAAGTTTGTTTATTGAATATCTTTGTGATTTTTAACAACACACCAAGTCAAAACATAATTTTCATATCTAGATTAAAAACTCTGCTGTTGCGGACATTTTGCTTCTGTCCTGTGGCAGCCTTTATATGAAAGCCAATGGTTTACAGCAGTTAGGCTCTCTTAACTGTTTGAACCGTATGCTTATCTTTTGTCTACTAGATGGTGTCGACAAACACAAAATTTTGGATCAACCATAAAATGCAGTTACCGGGTAAAACCTCGAAACAATATATGAATAAAGTTCGCTGTTTATGCATACATGTATTTCCAGTGGTAAATTCAACCTTATAAAGTTTAAACTTTCTTGTTTTTATATTATCTGCAATTCATTTTCCGAAGAGGCAGCACAAGAAATAATTTTGATTACTCATTTTGTACTTGGTTTAGTGTATTATAAACGCATAGTTGCATATGTAAAAAGCACACAGTAAAACGTCACTGTCATGAGCAACACTATGACTTAGGTCCTCGTGGTAGATTATCTAGCTTGAAGAGGCTATAATATAACGTGAGCTTATTAACACATTTGCAAAAATAGAATACTACTGCTTACATGTAGTACAATAGTATCATACTGCCAAGAAATAAAGCAATACAATGACAGTCACTTACAGACGTATACAATCATACAGATAAGTGGATATTTTTCCAAAGAGAGATCTCTACACGATTTCGAACATCAGAGGGCAAACCATCGTTGTAAATCCCGCCATGTGGTCCAACAATAAGAGGACAACATTAAATGTAATGGATCATCTATTACACTTTCATTTCCTTAGATCAATCCCCAGACCTGAGAGTCATAATGCGTATACAATAGTAAATCATTCGTCGTATTGTACATTTGGCATGTGTCATTGTGGTATGAGTATGTAACACACATGTAAAGTTGTCGACATATGTAATTACATGCTAATAACGTGGTTACGTTAAACTGCGTATCAATTGGGGTGCTGTTGTAGGCTATGTCGTTACCAAGCATGGCGAAGTGATTGCAAGCCATAGGATACTGATGATATACTTCTGCAGGCTCTGCAAAAATAAATAGTTAAGCCTTACGGAGTGTTATTAAACGCATTACTTTAGGGTTGCAGGCCATAGGATACTGATGATATACTTCTGCAGGCTCTGCAAAAATAAATAGTTAAGCCTTACTGAGTGTTATAACAAAAAGCATTACTTTAGGGTTCCAGTTGTTGACCTGTTGGCTCCCGTCTAGTCTTTCAAATTCTTTAATTATTTAAGTTTTAATCCATACTGCTCTCACAAAAACGAACTACTTTCAAAGTTAACTTCAACAAAGGACAAACGAAATGAAATTTATATCACGATATGCTGTTTTTGAATTGACAATTTCAAAGAAAGAATTGCTGTTAAAGAAAAACAGACTTCAACTGATTTCTCACCCGAAATAAGTGACTTAAAAACACGAAGAAGAAGATTCCCACTTTGTGAAGCTTGGGCGTTGGTTCCAAACCCCATGTTATCAGGTATACAGATTACTGCACCTGTGGGGTGGTCCGGACGCCAAAGACGTAGTGTAGTATGATTGTATGCATATACAAGACCACCATAGGCACAAGGTTCACCAAGGTTGGATGTTTTAGGCATTTCACTTCCCACACCTTCGAATAAATATCCTTTATTAGGTCCATCAACTGCCTCCACCTGCAAAATGTAGTCAAGCTTTTGTCAAGTGTGTGCATGGTTGTCTTATTATATACATTGTACTAGTATAAGTACTTAATTGGAATACATATTTTTGTATCGGTAAAACATGTGCCACACTTCAGATCTTACTGGTTTGAATGGTGTTGATGTAGATCTTGTGTATTTTTTAAACCACCGGTATTCATGAAATGTCACAAATTGCATGAGATAACAAAAAAGCCTCCGTTGTTGAGTGATTAGTCCCTGACTTGAAATCACTGTCACCTTTGGTTGATTAAGTGTCACTGGTTCGAGCCATGCTACCGTCGCTGTATCTTTATGTTAGAAAGTTGGCAATAACGTTATAGTTCTGGTCTTCCACTGGAACGAGTGTTAGGTAAACTGACTGCAGGTAAAAATGACTGGAATACGGTTGAAACGGGTGTTAAGCCCCGACAAACATACAGAGATTACATGGCACCTTACATGGCAAGTAAGGTGCTTCAGCTAATGTTCTGCTAAATTTAAGCTGTTGTTTATCAATATGAATTCTAGTAATGAATACTAGTCTAGTGTTTTGTCAACAGTATTTAATAATCATCGTCTTTTTTATGAGAAGCAGACACAAAAACCAATAGATTTTATTTACCAATATTGAGATAAGTATATCATTGAAAGATGTATATGAGACTGGAAATGGGATCTGTAAATTCTCGTCTGTTACTGAAGGTCCAAACGTAACTGTTTTGTCATAGGAAAGGCCAAAATTACACCACGCAAATATTTCAACATGACCGGAAATGGTACCTCCGGTATAAACTTTCTGGTTGCCCCAACCATCATGTCGGCTAAACAGCAGTCCACCTAAAACAATTTTACAAAATTCAATAATATACCATTGCATAATATTACCTAACAATTTCTTTATACAATTTCATTAAAGCTTTCCTTAATCACATTCTAATACATCTTGTAGTGTAAAATATAGCCTTTTCCTGTGTATTTATATGTATATAGTATTGGCATTAGCGTACAATTTCCGATGCCGGAATAGAACAGGTGCGCGCACGCGACACGTGTCTGGAACAGCACATTAAGTTTGCTAAAATTGCTATAATATCGCTGCTAATAACTTCTCGTGCAAAGAAGTTTTTATACTAAAATACACATAGTGATATCTACCTGGCGCTGGGTAAGAAGATGTCCATACTCTTATAGAAATGTTGTTATAAGCAAATTTAAGGCCACCTGTTTGATACCATGTTGCCATACTGAGATGATTGAACTGGGAAGCTCCTGCAATTAGATCAGTTTTGTACTGCATAAAAAATGAAATCTTAAAAAGATTATCTTAAATTATCTGGTGTATCAAAATGCCGCCAAGGTCCTGCATGTATGTGCAACTTGTTATTGTTGTCGGTGTAACATACCCACAGAAAATGTTCACCGTACAATTTTCCTAGTGCCCCTGTAAATTTGACAATTACGTATGTGCGTGCCCCTATCAAACATATGTTAGGGATCGGAGCACTTCTCATATCGACCAAATAGTATGAAGGCATACATGCACTCATCAATAGATATGATAATTTTTAAAATATTTTGTCGATTTTAGTTGATTAATTTTTGTCAGTATCAATATGATTTATATACATGTAAACACACTAGACTATTATTCCTGCTTGCAGTCCATTTAATTATCTATTCCTGCATGTAAATAAAATCTTAAATTTTCAGTTAAAACTGACAGTGGCTTACAACGCCATGTACATGTATTGTTATTACGTTTTCCAATATTTGCTAAGAACCGAAATCCTAAAATTAACAAAGAATTGGATTACTACAAAATGCACTTTGAGTCGGATAGACGCTTATTTCAAGTTAATTGTGATGTTATTCCAGGTAAAACAGCATACAGCCTAATATAAATCACACCTGAAAATGACTAAACTTCTGATTGTGTGTAATCAGACTCATTTTAGCACTGGGCCTCTTTCACAACATTTCAAAATGAAAAGTAAATCAATATGTGTTAAATTCATTAACGACTGTAAGTTACGATATCACTAGAAGAGAAATAACTCACGCTCGAAGTTAAGATTAAGTACCTTGTGCATCAGAGTACCAGCCTGCATCCAAGCCGTCCAGCAATTTGGCTCGAACCTTGACAAGTGCTGGGTATTCTGTCTGATTGTGATTTAGCTCAAAATAGGTGTCATCCACTGAAAAAGTCAGATTATGCCACACCAACTTAATAATTGGCCATCATATTTCATAAAACCCATGGAAAGTTTGCCATCGGATTTCATAAAACCCATAGAAAAAATGATATAATAAGTCAACTGATTTCTTTGAAATAACTGATTTTAGCGGAATCCGTGGTTGAGTAAATTTGCAACTCGAATCTTTATCTCATTTATATCTGCTGTTTGACATCTGTCAAAGCGAAATAAATCCATTGATTAGAAATATAAACGTGTGATATCTTTTATGACCCATCTTATTTTATAATTTCAACACCTAGAAGGAGGCACCGTGGTGTATTGGTAGAGCGTTGATCTGCAATCCCGAAGGTGGTAGGTTTAAATCTCTTTATCGACATTTGACGACCTACGCAATTCCTTCCTTCCGAGTACTGGTTAGGAAGTAGTAATTGAGAGTAGTTTATATCAACAGCAAGAACTTGTTGGCAACAATCGCCGTAAAAATAAATAAGCATAAATTAAACCCCTATTTTTTTCTACCCACCATTGGTCGACCCAGCTTGCATTACGGTCTGTAATGTTCACACATGGTCCCGGAAGCGATGTTGTAGACCAGCATCTCACTTTTACTTCAGCGCTTAAACTTCCCTGGCTGTTTACACCACGCCAGTATGGTGCTTCTCCTTAAAATAGTACAATAACCATTTGATCATTGTCCATTTTAAAAATTGAACAGCAGCAGAAGGTACCATTCTAACAGCTCAAGTTTTTCAGCGATTCAATTAGCTTTGACTGTTAACTGAAATTGCAAAGCTTATTAGGAAAGTAACTGAAGAATAAACGACCGTGTCGACCCCTACTACTCTCCCCGTCCCGCCGCAAAGTGTAGGAAAGGGACAGGCTTCAATAATAAATATACATAAATACACAGCCATGACGCAATCAACATTTCGTTCCCGTTATTAAAAATGAAGAGGATTATTTTACTTAAAATAGTACTTGTGCTGTCATCGACTAGAAAGGTAGAAAATGCGTGATGTGTCAGTGAAAGGGGATCGATACGAAAAGTTATAAGTAAAATATATATTTCTAGTGTTCGTCCTTAATTCCGTACTTTTGCTTTAAATGTTTCGTATCTTTGACCTAAAGGTGACTACATAGAAAGGCGACAAAATTGTAGTTTGCAAATCTTACGCATTTTCGTGTCTAAGGCAATGTCACAAGAACAGGAAGAAATCAGCAACCAATAACAATCATTCACTCTCAAAGTAAGCAATTTACTTACTTTTTTCACATCGATTTTACTTTTTACGCGTCTCGTCACTTCACGTCACGTCATGCCACGTTACTTCACTTGCGTAAAATTTGTTTGTTACACTTTATATATATAATCGTGTTCTCGAGCATTTAATAAACATGTTAAAATAGCTATTCTGAGTTTCTTAAAACACTGTATATGTCTCAAATTACCTGTATATATAGCTGTCCCGGCTCTGTTTTGGTTAACTGCGGAAGGCGCCAGGACACGTACATTGACGTCATTATACATGTAAATTACCCCTCCATACATATTAGGACTATCGTCATCTCTGGCAGCGTGACCTGTCATTAAGTGTGTGGACTCATAAAAAAGTTCATTTCTTGCACTTATAATGATATACATTTTAATGGTCAAATAAAGTATTCGAACTTGTACTCTTTAAGTGAGACCCTCTACACATAAAATGAAACATCTTTGTTAGTTTTTTGTTGTTGTTTTTATGCATAAATTCAAAATCCATGTATCATATTATATAAAATAGGTATTTAGAAGCCTGTTACAAAACAATAAAACTATGAAAAAACAAAGTGTGAATTATATAGTAAAACTTAGATTTAAAACGTTAAAGTCTAAATACATTTTAAGTTATAATTATCTTTTATCAATAAGAATTTGTTGCAAAGACAGCAATTTCCGTATGTTAAGACTTTTAAAAATTTTCTTATTCCGATATTTTCATTCTTTATTTAATATGAAAATATTACATATATCTCCGCTTTTGAACAGTAAAATACTATGATGATAATCAGCTGAACGTCTTTTAGGTAAAGCATGCTTTAAACACAGATATTTGAGCAACGATAACTGCAATACACATTCACGTATTAAAAGGAGATCTGCACAAGAACGGTCCTTTCAGCATGCACAGTAACGCACGAAACACTGATTTTTTACCCATGGCTTTAAAGATAAACCCTTCGTTGGGACCATCTACAGCTCTGACGAGTACTTCAACCATCACAGGCACGGTGCCCAAACCGTGCTGTACAAACAAGTCCGATGATGTACTCTGAGCTGTTATAGATAACCAGTCGCTCTCAAACTGAGGGGGTCCAATAAGGTTGCAATGGAATCCCACTGTAAAATAAACATAATGGCATAGTATTTATTACAGTTTATACAAGCTCATAATAAATCATCATCTGACTCCTCCGTAAACCTTTACTCTTTTGTGCCTGAAAGTGGTGAACAATATGTTTTCAATAAAAAGAGAAAAAATCTGCGAAAGTTTGAATTAAAGTGTAACATATATTTCAATTTAATAATAAACTAATCGCAAACCAATTTTTCCACAAGAGACCAATGTTATTTCTTTTTTTCCTGTTTTGGGTTTCATTATTAATTGCAAAGGTCAGCTTAAGCTTCGTTTTAATCCTTGCAGAGATGGTTTAATCTCACTTCGTTTGCATAAAAATATGTATCGTTTTATTTCTAAGCACAATATGTTATAATGACCTAGACATTTTCCCGTATACCCTAAGAGAAAACATTTATAATTATTAAAATACAAATTTGGCTCATATAGTTCTACACTTATATCCGTTACTTTTGAATCAAAAGAATGTGTGTAAGTACATCGAATTTCCCAAAACAATTGGAGTAAATGTAAAATGGTGAACAAATATTTCTAAACAGTTCAAGAAATGCCGGTGGTTCAATATTATCGTTATGTCTTCAGCTTCCCTTTTCTGCAATAAAGCTTTGTAGAACATTTAAGCTAGGATACATAAAAAGTGACCGATTAAACAAGTTTTCCTTAAACAAATAAGCAATATAATTCAAAAAGTAATGAATAATATATAAAGCTATTCACTTACTCATAAAGTACTGCAGGAAAAATAGCTTGTCCAAAACTAAGAACATTTTCACTAACTAATATTCTCGTTAGCATGGAGAGAATACACAGAGAGTCTTATTTATGTTCTAATACTCTAAACTTTTGTAAATGAAAGCAAATGTGAGATCAACAATATGTACAGTGTCACACAGAATGCGCGTTTTATTAAACTTATGCCGCTTTTAAATAGTTGAGCTATTTGCCTCTTTCTAACGTTGAATAATGCTTTCGGATGTTCCAACAATTATGTCGTTGGGAGCGATGAGAGCTCCAGGAAGCAATCATCGGAGACATTGTTAAATAAACAAGTTTTAATTGAACTAAATGTGCGTTCCATTACACATTTAATATATAAATAGCTTCAATATCAGGCAGATTTATTTAGTACAGTATGTAAAAATATGATTTTCCGGAGTGAAACGTGAGTGAAACGTGAGTGAAACTTTTCATCGACCTGGACACTTAAAAATACAATAACTGGAAACATTTATGTTACATCAGCGTTTTACTCTCTTTGTACAAGAATGATATCTAACTCAATTAATATTTGCTTATGTGCATATGCTTAATATATAGATGTATTTATTATTTTCTTTTCAAAAATGTAAGCAGAAGTGAAACTAACGTTACTTGAGAAGACATGTTAATATTTATGTCTGCATGCTTACGAATATCTGATAAAGAATTGCACAGCTCAGGTAAATTTACTTTCGAAATGTTTATGTTTCAGTTTGTAACAATTATGGTTTAGGATATACATGGTTTTGATGGTTTTCACTGCTCTCAAAATCTTGGCTCACTCACATTTGTAATCCATTTTCCAGATATCGCTCAATACTTTCTGTTTTAGGCTTCCTAATCCTCAACTTCTGTTAACCAATACCAGATAGCGAGAAAACATTACTAATGGCTTATCTGAATACATACTATGTATTTTAAAACCCCAGTATGTGGTCATGTTTAACAGTTATTTCAATGTTTGCAGTGGTATAACTAAAGTATATATCAATATGTTACCGAATGCTTTCCAGTGGTATATCATTTAGGAAATCGAACGAAAAACTACGTAAGACAGTCATATCAGAAATCAGCATTTTTTTTTTTTTAATTTTGAGCGCAGCACATCCGCTTTACTCGCAATACAGGGCAGGTAAATCGTAATTTTACGTTGTACAGCATTCAAATTATCCTTAGGTATATTGCAACAGTTTACTATCTGATAAAATATATATATTTACGTTCGCTATAGTCCGTTATCTAGTTTCGCTAATTCATAAGCTTGTAAAAAGTTACCTCTCTATTTTTTAAATTATATACTTTACATCTGGCCACCATTGCCTGCAAATAATGATTATACATTTTCTTCGTACCATTTGTTTAATATTGTATGATTATGTTATAAACGTGGCTAGATGACAATCCATCGTTGGAATAAATGATATTTATGTACAAGCAGTTAATATATCTACTGCTTACTCTAAAAATGTAATCTACCAACAATATGTTATGTTATTAACCATGACTATTTCCATTTTTCATAGCAAGTAGAATTTACGATCTTAACGAACTCAACAATTAAAGATTTCAGTCTCAATACTTTTAGTTCAAATCAGGGGTCGAAATGTGTACTCGAGTATGGGGCCGAAATGTAATCAAATAAGGAGCTGAAGTTTCGAGGGGTCACCTAATTTCTCTATGGTCAAAACGTCGAGAGATCGAAACGTCTGGTTTCGCCCCTGTGGACTGTATTGAAGTTTTAAATCAATCAAATATCTGCATGAAAGTACTTTGCATCTTACTTGAATGTCAGACACCCTGATGACTTTAGGAAAGTTTCAAATCTATCCCATAAGTGGTTACTGAAATATAAATACTATACATGAAGTACCTAACATGCAACACTTTATACTCTAACTACATACTACCAAAGTAAATGACAAAACACCAGCGAAAGTCTAAGTAATTTATTTTTGGCAATTAACTGGCTTGATACACCGTGACTTGAATAACATGTGCTATTAAACATGATTTCATAGAAACAATCACTATACTAAAATGATTACAAGTGACATAAATTGAGTAATACAAATATCAAGTCTGGTGTAACCGAGCCAGTCTGCTATCGCCTTTCTTGGGGACAAGGCTGTTATTAGACAGCCGAATGCCCTGTCAAAGGGAGGTACAGACTAACTCAAGTAAACCAGTTAGGCATTGCTCAACAAGGAAAGGTGGCGGGGAAGGATGGCGGTTATAAGGTAATGGAGATGTGTACGCTCCGACTAGCCCTAGCGCTTTGTTGATAAGTTGATAAGCGTACCGCTTCTAATGAAACTGAATCTGGAAGACACGTGACCCCGAACTACGGTTCATTTACGGCGCATGTCTGTATGAATCACTGCGAGAAAAAGAAGGATACTATTCCGTTTTCGTATAAACTATGTTTATAACATAAACAACAATTTAACCAAAACTTTAATGTTCAACATGGGCCATAATTTTTATTTTATTCAGTCAAAAGTAATCTTACTTAATATCTGAACCCCTGAACACTGTACAGTCGTTTCAATTCAATTTCAGCAATAGTAACATAAATATATATATATATATATATATCTGACAGTCGCTTTCACATCCCACTCCAATCAAATTCAGCTTGTACACAACACTTTAACCAAAATGTCTAAGTTCAACAAAGGCCATAATTTGCAATACATCAACAAAGGGGCGAGATTATCGCATCATATGATGCCCATACTAATTATAAAAGGAATAAATAAAGAAGTACAATATTTATTTTTATTGTTATGGTACTTCTCTCTAATATTATATTGTTTTTCCGTTCATGTTTTGCATGTATTATTTGGTTAATTTCTGTCAATTTTCTTCTGTAAAAATTCTATGAAAATATAGCATACTTTTAGATTTTGTTTAT
>JAFMSR010001479.1:0-27585 GCA_022818135.1 Saxidomus purpurata
CACATTTTCCTTTTTACAATGCACAGAGTACAGTAATAATCCATGAACTATATCTAAAAGAGGACCCATTTTAAATCATTACCTTTTACTGATATAACTTGATTTTTATGAAGAGAGCATAGCCAGTAAGTTTCTTTAATGTCTGAATTATAATGATCGTTGTACTGTTGCTTGGATGACAGATGTCAGTAGTCCATCTCTAATCAAGACATTGTATGTCGCTTTAAGTATTTTGCTTGTACCCTGTTAACATATCTGTGTCTCCCATCCTGGGTTGAGGAGACACTGATTGTGTCTTGTACTGTTTGTATAAGACAAAGTTTAGCTTTACCACTTCTCCGAGAGTCTGGCTTTTCCTGTACATGCCTTATTGTGTTTTTCCCACTGCTACAGTAATATTCAAACATTCTGCATTCAAATTCCCAATTCACCATCAACCAACAAGACTGGTAGAAAGGGTCCATAACTCTGGAAAACATTTTAAAAGCATTCCTACAACACTTATTTCATAAAAATTGTCAATTAGTTTTGAATCCTATGAAAAGAATTGAAAAGAATTTAATATGATACTTTCATCGTTAACCTGCACAACCGTTTTTACCCAATGTAACTAACCTACATTTGTATTGTTCCATTTATGTATTAGTGAAAATCATCAATGAGATATTATTTCATTAAGTTGGAAAGCGTCTAAGATAAAGATCCTAAAATGTTAAATCATCTAATGTGAATATAAATGAGACCCAAACAAGTCAAGGTATAGATGAACACTGCACAGCAAACTGTGTCTGTGCTTTCAGTGTAATGGATTGAAAACAAAAAATGCTGCAGAGAACATGTATGTCATGTATAATTTACAGTTGTTGATCTGTATCAGTAAGCTTTCCCATCAGTGTGGGGTGCTGAAGTTTGATCCTTTGTCTAGCCATATTCTGTGACAACTTTATCTTAGTCTTGTCAACAGAATTGTGTACTGGGTAAGACACTCTGGAACAGCTGAAATACCAAAAACAACAGGATTAAAGTAAACTATGGAAAATATATATGTAAAACCCACAGAAGATAAATACGAGTTAAAGTCCAGTGTCAGTTATACTTTGTCTCTTTTCAAATTTGATGAGTTTCACTAACACACCACTGTTTACCTATGCATTGCACGTTATGTATTTGCAGTATCGTGAAGAGCGTTTCCGACAAACAAGTGAGAGCACCAACCAGCGTGTTTTATGGTGGTCCATAGCCCAGACCGTCATTCTACTGATCACGGGTTTCTGGCAGATGAGACATCTAAAGAGTTTCTTTGAAGCCAAGAAATTAGTATAGGACCTAGTCAGAATAGAGATTTTATAATTATACCCCAAATCAAACAAGGTTTGGGGACTATATATAGGAATCACTTTTTTAATCTTGACACATACTTTTCAAAACGTGTAAGTCAGTTTCCAAATTATAGGTCAGTATAGCCTTTTCAAAGCATCTGCTGCATTGGTTTTAAACTAGCTATGTTCAACCATAAGACTTTCAAGGTGCATGGATTTCAAGTACAGATTATCTCCCATTAGACACCAAAATACATGTACATTATGTAAATGAGTCAAATTGCATTGGTAAGGGGTATGAATCTCCTCCAGTGATAGCTCTAGATATGTTACTATAAGATCATTAGTGTTTGGCAGGAAGACTCAATCTGATATTTACAGTTTTAGGAGATTAAAATGTTACGGTACATGGAATTTAATAGAATTTAGTTGAGACAAATGCATTTCAAATCTTACAAATTCAAACATTTTTAAGGAATAGCTTAGAATTATAAAAATTGTAAGTTTGTAATTTGGTCATTATTTCTATATGCACATTTAAATCAAATTAGGTAGAACTAGTAAAGTGTCAAAAAAAGTAATTTTAATTTTCAATGTGTGATAAAGAGAAACAGCTATTGCCAAAGGGAAGTAACTCTGACAGGAAATTTACCTTTTAATATTCTCTGTATATATTTAAAAAAGGCAGAATTAGTTAGTTTTTGTGAGAATAAGAGAGTAACTTACCTTTATAAAGTATTAAGGCTTTTATCTTGATCTTATTAAAAAAAATGGGGTTATTGCCCATCATCAGTAGCATCCTTCCTTCAGAGAATCATGACTTGATCACTTTTAAAAAGTATTCTTCAATTGAAAAATGTTGTAGTGTCAGGTGGAAATCATGTTGAGGTTATAGTATTTGTAAGTATAGAGACAAAATAAGATCTCAGATGTTGATGGAATATTTTTCTGGGAGGATTACCGTAGTTATCATAATGAGTATTGTGTTCATAGTTGGGTACTATTGACAATACCAGATTACAAATTTATTGTTAAATGAGTGTTGGATTTCATTTATTCATGGTTCTGTATGTATGCACATTATTTTTTTTCCTTTTTATGCTTATTCAATTCACTATTTTCATTTGAAAATTTATTCATTTGGATGTGTATGAAAGGCAGGTCCATTTGATATATTTTTCTAGGAATGAATGTACTGGTACAGTTCAATTAAACAGATCAACATAATATGTATTGCGTCACCTTTTCAAGAAATGCATAATTCTCTCAAACAAAAATTTATTCTGCCCTGAAATTGATGTATAGGCATTCAAAATAACTTTGTGGGACTACTGGTATAATTTTCATCCTCACAGCATATGTTGTTTAGCCACTGGAAACTGGCAAGGCACTTGTGTCATTATCCAGGTAAAATCTGGCACATCAGCAAGTCGCTCTTGCCAGATCGACAAGGTGGCAAGCATGATGAAAAACTGGGTATTTTGGAAACTAAATTTTTTTTAGAATGTTTAAAGAAAAGAACAATTTTCAAAATTATTGATTTGCTAGTTCCTTGTTGGCATGCATATTTTCTTGTCGAGTCATTGCATAGTGTGGATGAAAATGATCGGCCCTATATATTTGTCTTGAGATCGCTACTTTGTTTATCTAAGTTTTCTTGTTCATTACCCTCGCTGTAGTCAGGCTTACCAGAAACTGTGTTCCTTACACTTTCCTACACTTACATAAACCATTTAACCAAGCATAATCTGTATGAAGCAGTGTACAGAAAACTATGTAGCTTTAGAACATGATATTGCTTTGTTGTTTATCTTTAAAATTAATTCATAGGCATGTTTATATACATCAGAGAATACATTCAGAAGGTAGTGTTTCGTATTTCAGCCATTTGTAAAATATTAATGTCTTTACCTAATTTTGTATCATGGAGAATTGATTCTACTAGGAGTATGGGCATTTATTTTCTTTTACACCTGTATATTGTATGCATGATTATGTACTCGTAGATCTGTTAAAAGTTGTATAAACATTTTGGTTAGAGATTTATTGACATATGTCCGTTACTTGTGACATTGTTTTTAGAACCTAAGTGATGGAAAATAAAAGATATGTTAGTATTGATTTGGCCTTTATGAAAACAAAGGAGTAAATGGTACACAATATAATGGGTGTTTTCAGTGCCTTTTTGTGTAATTGAGGCATTCCTTGCAAGTGATCATTGTCATAATGTAACATAGATTAGGCATTTTACACCAGCTATGCTGTAGTTGTCATTAACTGTATATGGTAATTCATTTTTGCAGACGAGAGAGGAGCGATTCCGTTTCACAAGTGAAAGTACCAATCAGAGAGTGTTCTGGTGGTCCGTTGGTCAGTCTGCCACTTTGATTCTTATAGGCTTATTGCAAGTTCGACACTTGAAGAAATTCTTCGTTTCAAAGAAACTTGTATGATGTTGATGTAGACTTTTCATATGCAGTCACCAAAGGGCTTTTATATTTGATTACGTAGAAATTTTATCTCTAAATACATACAGAAGAGTCAGTTGACCAATATTTACAATTTCTTTTAAGGTAAAGATGTAAAATTTTGCACAGGCAGGCTAAAACATTATGCATGATTGACAGATATCTTTGAATTGTTTAACAGTTTGAATGTTCTCTGTGAAAATGTAGCAGTATTTTGTAGAATTTGGGGACACATTTCTGTTCTTAGGGTTCAGATAAATTTTGCCAATTTTCAAATAAAATCCTTACAGAATTGTTTTTTCCCACTAAAAATCTGAAAGTCATTGTCTTTGAATGACACATCTGTAGGTGCTAGGCTTTGCTTATATTAACTGATTGAATGATTAAACATTTTGAGTGATAAGAAGGAGAATATGTGAATGTTTTAACTTTGAATAGTAAGAAAAACCATGTTTACTTGTGTAAGTGCCTGTCCATGATTAAAAGTACTTGTTCAAAAAGTGCAACTGATTTTTATTACAGTCTCTCTCAATGGCTCTCATTTTTGTAAAGAGCATCATTAACACACAATTTGAATTCTGGTTAAAATTTAAGAACACTACATTTGAAAATAGGGTGTAAATTTTTTATTATTTTAGTAATGGAAATAATGGAGAACAAGTCGAAGTGTGGAAAAGTAGGCCACTTGCAGGATTGCACATGGTATCATTTCATTGATGAAATTACGAAGTTATGTAAATGTTTATGTATATATTATTGTATATTGATGTTTTTCATGATTTATTTATGGCAGGAGGTGTATTGTACATAGTAGAATTAATCTTTTTTCATTTGTGGATTGATGAAAACAGTATCCCTCTAGTTTATCATCAAGAATAAAGTCTGAAAAATATTAAATACGGATGTAATTGATGGACTTGATACAGAGGAAGCTTTGAAGTATGATTGGCAAATTTCTAGGGGTATTAAAATTTCAAAACAAACCATAGTCCTTTGAAGCCAGTATGGATTACACAAGTTTAATTGAGTTTTTGTGCTGAAGGACGTGCCTATAATCAGTGCTTTTATCTTAACACAACTGTTGCTACAGTGATTCATTTAGGTGTGTCCGTTTTATAATTACATAACACAATTTGTTACTGAATGATCCAAAGAAATGGTCTATCTTCATACAATTCAATACACAGTTCCAGTCCATGAGTTTAGTGTCCATGTTCAAATGAATTAGGTGAAGATACTTCAACTGTGATTTAGAACAGACTTGCTAGAATGCTATGATTTACTGTTTGGGATAATCTGTTTTTGTCAATCACTTCCCTGTATCATTTTGAAGAAATATTTGATTGTTTCTCAATCATCCACTTCTATTAACACCATTTATGCCTAGCCCATAAAATAGATGATATTTCATAACATTTTCATTTTGTACAGTCACCAAATTGTTTGACAGTAGATAGTTACCAAAATATAAATGATCCCTTTAGCCAGTCAATGAGTACAAGTTAAACATAGGTTTGTTGGAATGCTTTTTCATGTTAATTTTTGGCACTCTATAATGTTTTGTATCACTATTGAGGAAATTATGGGAGGTAACATATTGTTTCCCTTTTTTGTTTTTATGGTACCGCTACAGTTTTCTACACATGTCAGCAATTAGAGTAAAAAAATAATTATGGGTGAAGATGGTATTTTGGATGATTTTGTACTACGACTTTCAGTTTTGTTTTCCTATTACAGTGTGTACAAGATAATGAAATAAAATGGAAAACAGTGGAAATCCTGTTATATTCTATACTCCCATAAAAAGAATTTTTCTTATCCCCATTACTCTCCTACCAGCCTAAGTTTGCAAGGTTCTGTCTGTCTCTGCAAGTTTATGTCCAGCTAGAGACTTCTTCATGTATAGGTGTATTTTAAAAAAGCTTCACACAGTTTTTGCCTATAACACAGTAGTGCTGTGTGCAAACCAAAGCTCACATTGGGGTTCAAAACACGAGTATTAATTGGTAGGGGACTTTATAATGGACAACTTACATAGCATGTTGATGTAGAATCTTGGACAGTTTTAGACTTCAGAACTCTATGCAGAAAAATATTGCACAGTTACTTGAAAGAGTAAAGTAGGAGTGCTAATAACTAGTCAATGACCAATTTCATTACCTATCATATATGTATTCGAGTATTTACAACTCTTATGAAAGTTGTTGAAACATGTAAGAGACAATGTTACAACAAATAATCCACTGGAACAAACATGTTCATATAAGGCTAGTATAAAATTTAGTACATTTGTAATTACATTTTTAAGCCCAACTGTTCAAAGAATGAAGAGGGCTGTTGTACTTGTCCCAGCTTTTGTGCTGACTTGTAATTACATGTAATACCTTAATACCGACAAACTTCACGATTTAACACTTTACATACTTGTTAGCTCACCTGGCACAAAGTGCCAGAGGTGAGCTATTGGGATCGCTTTCCGTCTGGGGTCCGTCGTACGTCCATCCACCATTTCCTTCAGACGACATCTCCTCTGAAACCACTTGGCCAATGTTGATGAAACTTTGCAGGGATGTTCCTTGCATGAAGCTCTTATCAAATTTGTTAAAAAATTCCATTCTATGCAGAACTCTGGTTGCTTTGGCAACAAATAGGTAAAACTTTAAAAATCTTCTCTGAAACCACAATGCCTAGAGCTTAGATATTTGGCATGTAGCATTGTCTAGTGAACCTCTACCAAGATTGTTCAAATTATGAGCCCTGGGTCAAAATTTACCTGCCTGGTTGGTCACTTGGTTTTACATAGGCTAATATAGGAAAAACTTTAAAAATCTTCTTCTCTGAAACCACAAGACCTAGAGCTGAGATATTTAGCATGTAGCATTGTCTGGTGGACCTTTGCCAAGATTGTTCAAATAATGACCCCCTGGTAAAAATTAATTCTTCCTGGGGGGGGAGCACTTGATTTCACATATGCTTATACAGGGACAACTTTAAAAAAACCTGACAGGCAGACAGGCAGAAAATAGATATTTAAAATGTTATTTAGCATTGTGTAGTGGACCTCTACGAATAACGTTAAAAATCATGACCCCTTTTATTATAGCAAATGGTAGTCAGGTGAGAGATATATGGCAGCTTGGCCCTCTTGTTTTTCATGGTAATACATACAAATGCAGCAAGTCACTTATATTTTTGCATATTAATACCTCAATTTGTATTATAATTTTGTTACAGAAAGATAAAAGTCTGGTACCTCTGTAGAAACGCATTATAAAAGATAATTTTACAAATACATTGTTGTGTAATTTGAATTAGATTTATACAAGAGTTACCTGACCTGACAGTTGGACACGCCTGAATACATTAATAAAGTTTCAAATCAGTATCATAAGTAGTTATTGATATATGTGCATGGAGGTACCTTGCGTGCGAAACTTTAACCAAATTTTCTAAGTTCAACACAGGGAATTATTTGAATTGAATTCATACAATAGTTATCTAACTTGACAGTCTGACAACCCTGGGGACTTTAATGAAGTTTCAAATCAATATCATAAGTAGTTACTGACATATGTCCACGATAGTACCTGGCTTGCACAGCTTAAACCAAAGCTGCAATGCTGACACCAATGCACAAATGACTGTAATAGCTTCTTATATTTCTAATAGCAGAGTTTAAAGTCTTCACTGGTCTGATTAATTTGTAATTGACCGGCATGGAAGACTGAATTAAAAGACTCGGTCTACATTATGAGGTGCCCAAAATTATGCCTGTATATGATGCTGCAGTTCACCAAGTTGTGAATCCTGGTACTGGTATTGAAAGGTGCTCTTGTTTGTTCTCTCTTAATTGGATGTACCGGTATTGAGAGCAATTATTGCATGAAGTTGTGAGAACTTGTTGCTGGTAGAGTAGAACTAAACGATACAGTCAAACCTGATAACAAAGAACCTCAAGTAGAATGGTGTATCCAAGATTAGTTTAAACTCGTTTATTTAACACTAAACAAGTTTTTGCAACTGATATTTATTACCTGCAGTTGATACTTCCTGGATATCTGATCTATTAGTAATAATTGTGCTTATACAAAGGATTTTGTCATTGGAAATTGAAATTGGCATGATTTCAAATTTAAACCTACAACCTCCAGATAAAGAGTCTCCTTATGCCTTCACCATGGAGCCTGCCCCTCTCTTTAGATATGTAGTCTTTATTCATAGTTTTTTCTTAAGGACAACAAGAGCCATGGTAGACATGGCCATATCCCATGTATGGATATGGTATAGGTTCTTATATAACAAGAACTATCACTGAAGGTGCTCGAGTGACCCAAAACATAGGACCATGCACAACAAGGCATGGTGCTTATCAATTTTATTGATGTATCATTAAATTCTGACCAGGGGTTTTGGAGATTTAGCATCCACAAGATTTTACTATCTCAAGCTCCTGTGACTTTGACCTAGTGACCGGAAACAAGGACCATGCACAACTAAGCATTGCACTTATCACTTCTATGAAGCATCATTATATTCAAACCACGGGTTTTGGAGATCCAGCATCCACAAGATTTTACCATCTTGACCCCCTGTGACCATCACCTTTGACCTGTGGACCCGAAACATGGACCATGCACAACTAGGCATTTTATATATCACTTGTGTGAAGTATCATTGAATTATGACCCAGGGTATTGGAGATCTAGTGTCTACAAGTTTTCATCTACAGACAGACGGATAGACAAGCTGAATCCAGTATACCCCCCACTTTGTGTTTGTGGGGAATAATGAAATATTTGTAATTGTAGGGGGATAATTAAGCAAGATAGAGTTATGGTTCTTGAGCATGTACTTCTGATCATTGTGCTCTATAACTGTATGAAGTAATTTCCATCTGTATTTATGGAGATATGCTATGGACAAGATTATGCTCTGTACAAAATAAATCAATAAAGGGAGAAAATTAAAAACAAAACCACAGAGTTGTTATTCTTGGGCTATGGTCTGTGTGCAATGTTTATTAGATGTAAATTAATTCCTTCCCTTGAATCTTTCATAGTTATGCTCCAGTCAAAAGTATGACGGACGGACAGACTCGCATACAGCCAGAGCCCATTACCATATCCCCTCCACCTTGGTGGGGGGATAATAAATCAATGCTCTTATCACCTTGACTCAATCTTGCTAGTTTATTGGTTTAGGGCCGAATAATTATCAAGTACTTTGCCAGTATGCAAGACCTTAAACTGATTAACTTTTCAGCGCCATCCTCTAGTTGTTCTAAAAGATTTGAGGACCCTAGACAAAAGTATTGGCGAGGTTCGAAATAGACTGAAACAATTCATCATGGTCAACAACTTGAAACATGGACAAGGCAATGAACACATTTAATTTTTTCAGAAACAACAAAGAACAGCCTCATAGTTTTCTATTTTTTTAATAAAAAACACAAATATTTACAAGAAGTATTGCCATGGCAATACAAAGTCCCCTACCGGTTTGGAGTAATATATACAGCTGGGAGTTGATGGCATGACACAACCTTTCGCTAAGGGTAACCATTGTGTGAAGTTATATCACAAGAGCTGTCAGATGGACAATGCCCTCGACTTTTTTCAGTGCTTGCCAATAAAAACCAAACTAAATTTGGCTATAAAAGGCAAAACAAGGAATCTGTATAAATCAGGGGCCGCATGTAGCAAGATATTAAATCAAAGAGTTATCAAACTTGATTGTTTGATATAGCTGCATGTAATACTTTACATTAGTCAACAAATGCCAACATTTGGGGATCATCAGAGTAAACAAGTATTCCAACTTGCAAAGTAACATCTCAAACAGTTTAGTCATAAAGTGAACTGCTTAGAAAAAAATGAACCAAAATTCTAATTCATTAAAGTGCCTTAATCCTTGACAATTACCTTCTCATGCCTACAGAGGGGGGTATTGACACACACAGATCGCAATGTCTCAAATGGATGAAAACAATAAGTGGATTTTACCCATATCCAATGCAGTTTTTAAGTAAACTGATGCATAATTCTGACAAAAACCTTCACAGAGTTATGTACTTTGTCTGTTGATGGAGGTACTATTTTAACATATTTTTATTTTTTTTTAAAAACTATATTTTTTTTTTTTAAATGATGGTAAATACGTATGGTAAGTTTCAATGGAATACCTGTAATGGTTTTCAAAGAAAGCAGGTAAGTATAAAAAACATAATAAAGGTGTGACACTGACACCAAGGAAAAAGTCAAGCCAAAAGTCCATGCATGTGGAAGATACAAATCTTACACCAATTGCAGAGGGATGGACAGAGGGACGGACGAAACATGTGACCGGTAAGGGACTATATAAATTATAATAAACATGTTTCTTAAAAATATGAACCCATTTCATTCTGCATTGATAAGTCTGGTACACACTGTACTTATCAAATAAAACATCTTAATTTATACAGACAATATACAAGATAGACAAATATTTTACAAATTCATGATATGGTAGATAAAAACATGATTTGGATGATGATTACAAATATGAAATGAGAAACAAGAGCTGTCCATAAGACAGCACACTCAACTATTGTGGGTACTTGCTAATAAAACAAAACTTTTATCAGAATAATAGCAAAACAAAATTCTGCTGACTCTGTAGTATAAACTAGAAAAGTTGAATCATAAAAAAATAAAAATCTATCATTATATATTTAATTTTTGGTAAATTAATTGCTTGATACAAAATGTACCCCTGAACACTAATGTTAAGTTTGATATAACTACCATAAGTGGTTACTGAAGTATATGCATGATAGTACCTTGCATTCAAAACTTTAACCGAATTTTCAAAGGCAAAACAAGGGCCATAATTTGTACTAAATCTATACAAGAGTTATCTGACTTGACTGTGTGACTCCTCTAAAGACATTAATGAAGTTTCAAGTCAATGTCATAAGTGGTTAATGAGATATGTGCATGATAGTACCTTGCATGCAAAACTAACCGAATTTTCAAAAGCAAACTGTGAAACAAAGGCCATAATTTGTACTAAATTTAAACAAGAGTTATGTTACCTGACTTGACTGTGTGACCCATAAAAACATTAATGAAATTTCAAGTCAATATCATAAGTGGTTACTAAGTTACTGAGATATGTGCATGATAGTACCTTGCATTCAAAACTTTAACCCAATTTTCAAAGGCAAACAAGGGCCATAATTTATACTAAATTCATACAAGAGTTATCTGACTTGATTGTGTGACACCTCTACAGACATCAATGAAGTTTCAAGTCAATGTCATAAGTGGTTACTGAGATATGAGCATGAGCTAAAAACAATATATTTATGATTGTTAAAAATATTATACAAGATAAGCATGATCACTATCAATTTATTACAATGCAATAAAAACAACAGGATTTATTTACAAATGAAGAACTGAGGTAAACACATGAAGTATGCACATGATAGTCACTTGTATGCAAAAACTTTAACCAAATTTTCAAAGTCAAACAAGGGCCATAATTTGTACTAAATTTAAACAAGTGTCATGTTACCTGACTTGACTGTGTGATCCATAAAAACATTAATGAAATTTCAAGTCAATATCATAAGTGGTTACTAAGTTACTGAGATATGTGCATGATAGTACCTTGCATTCAAAACTTTAACCCAATTTTCAAAGGCAAACAAGGGCCATAATTTATACTAAATTCATACAAGAGTTATCTGACTTGATTGTGTGACACCCCTACAGACATTAATGAAGTTTCAAGTCAATGTCATAAGTGGTTACTGAGATATGAGCATGAGCTAAAAACAATATATTTATGATTGTTAAAAATATTATACAAGATAAGCATGATCACTATCAATTTATTACAATGCAATAAAAACAACAGGTTTATTTACAAATGAAGAACTGAGGTAAACACATGAAGTATGCACATGATAGTCACTTGTATGCAAAAACTTTAACCAAATTTTCAAAGTCAAACAAGGGCCATAATTTGTACTAAATTTAAACAAGTGTCATGTTACCTGACTTGACTGTGTGATCCATAAAAACATTAATGAAATTTCAAGTCAATATCATAAGTGGTTACTAAGTTACTGAGATATGTGCATGATAGTACCTTGCATTCAAAACTTTAACCCAAAAGGCAAACAAGGGCATAATTTTACTAAATAAAGATACGACTTATGTGAACCCTAAGACAAGAAGTTTCAGTAATGCAAAGTGGTTAAGAGAATAACAAAAAAATTTAAATAAAACAAAGGCACCATATTATTCAATGCAATAACAGGATTATTTAAAAAGATAGAACATGAATTGAGACCCAAATAAAAATTAAAAATTAAAACAAATCAATTACAGAATGCATGATGAAAAAAAAACCTTGCATTCAAAACTTTAACCCAATTTTCAAAGGCAAACAAGGGCCATAATTTATACTAAATTCATACAAGAGTTATCTGACTTGATTGTGTGACACCCCTACAGACATTAATGAAGTTTCAAGTCAATGTCATAAGTGGTTACTGAGATATGAGCATGAGCTAAAAACAATATATTTATGATTGTTAAAAATATTATACAAGATAAGCATGATCACTATCAATTTATTACAATGCAATAAAAACAACAGGATTTATTTACAAATGAAGAAATGAGGTAATCAGATAAAATTTATACACATCAAGACAAAACCTAATGATAATAAAAGCAGAATGAAATGGGTCAACAGAAGCTGTCACTTGTAAGTGACAAATTCCCCCGAGGTGGTAAATATGGTTTGAAATAGAATATTGAATATTAAAGCAGCGAGAAATAATAGCAAGTGTGGCAAACACAAGAAGGCCTACATTTACCCTAAGTTGATGAGATGAGCAAACGTGAAAAAACAAGAGGACCAAAATGGCCTTATGTTGCGCACCTGGCTACCATAGGCTATAATATTGCTCACTGGCAGAAAGTGTCAATTTTGACCTGTGGGGCATGGTTACATCATACTTGGAGGATGTCAACTAGGCTTGGTACGTGATAAATATCTAAGCTCTAGTCCTTAAGATAGTGGAGGATTGAATTGTTCAAATGAAACATGCTGGAATAATGAACATAGAAACATCGGAAAACATGTTGACAGGAATGGGTGGAGATGTGGGAGGAGAATAGTGGAATTTGGAACTCTCCTGGAAAATCTTAGGCACTGTAAGCAATTTCATCTAGGCCCATATCTAAGCTCTAGGCCTTAAAGCTTCAGAGAAGATTTTTATAGTTTTTCCCACATAAGCCTAAATAAACACAAGTGACCCCCAGACGAGTCCATTTTGACCCTGGGGTCAGAACTTCAACAACCTTGGTAGAGGTGTAATATATAATTCCACATGCTGATATCTAAGCACTATAGGCCTTGTGATTTCAGTGAAGATTTTAAAAGTGTTTCCTACATAAGCCTATGTAAAAGCAAGTGACCCCCAGGGTCATATTAAACAATCTGGTCCACTAAATTTTGCCAGATGCTAAATATCTAAGCTCTAGGCCTTGAGGTTTCAGAAAAGAAGACTTTTAAAGTTTTTCCTATATAAGCCTATGTAAAAACAAGTGACCCCATGCAGGGTCAATTTTGACTTAGGGGTCATAATTTGATCTCGGTAGAGATCCACTAGGTTATGCCACATGCTAAATATCTAAGCTCTAGGCCTTCCTGTTCTTGAGTAGAAGATTTTTAAAGTGACTCCTTTCCATTTCAATGGCAACCAGAGTTCTGCATGGAATAGAATTATTTGAACAACTATGAAAGGGATTCATGCAAGGAACATCCTTGCCAAGTTTCATCATTGGCCAAGCAGTTTCAGAGGAGATGTCATTTGAAGGAAAATATTGACGGATGTATGAGGTACCACATCCAGCATATGCTGCATGACAAACGCCAAACGGTGAGCGATCCTAATAGCTCATGCTGGCACTATGTGCCAGGTGAGCTAAAAAAATATATTCTTATTTCAGCAACTGGTATGTTACAACTGTAGTTAAATATTGATCAGAATTATATCTTTATTAAATGATAGCTTAGGAGATGCTTCATGACTGTGGATAAGCAGATGTGTGGGTGACAGTTCAACAGGAGCCGGGGACAGTTCAACAGGAGCTAGGGACAGTTCAACAGGAGCTGGGGACAGTTCAACAGGAGCTGGGGACAGTTCAACAGGAGCTAGGGACAGTTCAACGGAGCGGGGACGTTCACGGGCGGGACGTTCAACGAGCTGGGGACGTTCACGGGCTGGGACGTTCACAGGGCGGGACGTTCACGGGCAGGGACGTTCACGGGCTGGGGACAGTTCACAGGGCTGGGGACGTTCGCAGAGTGGGGCGTTCAACAGGGCCATTTTGGCAGTTCACAAGGAGTAGCGCAGTCATAGCTGGGACGTTCCCAGATGGGGACAGTTCAAGGGTGGGGACAGTTCAACAGGAGGTGGGGACAGTTCAACAGAAGCTAGGGACAGTTCAACAAGAGCTGGGGACAGTTCAACAGGAACTGTCAGTAAGACAGGGACCAGTCCACTACTAGTATTAACTTTTGGTAGTAAAAGGCAAAACAAAAATATGTGTATTTAAGTAAAAACAAGGTGTAGCTGTAAGAGCAATATATTATAAGTCAAAGGATTAACTTTATTGATTGATACCCATCAACACTATGGTAATCTTTCAAAATGGTTTCTGGTGTATAAGTACATGAAATTGCCTTGCACACAAGACTAACTTTTAATTTATAAGTACAATAAAACAAAATTTGAAAGTCTTAGTTACTGGTGCCTTGGTAACAGCTTGGTGTCATGATGATACACAAGTATTCTAACTTTCAAAGTTATATCTCAAATGGTCCATCAATGAACTGTAAAGGTCCAATCCTTTACCAAGATCTTATATGGGCCACACTTAAAAATGATGTCTTGACAGAGTTACCTTCTCTTTCCTCTGAATTGTGAACACATTTGCTTCTTGTTGATACACAGGTCTAGTGAGTGTAAGTTTGATATAGACCCATCATATGCTCAAGTCTTTTAAAGAAATGAGATATGCTGCACAAATTATAACTGCTGATGCTACCATCAGCGAGTTATTTTATGCTACGTGTATGAAAAGTATTGGAATAAAAATAATTTGTGTTCAAATTCTGCTTCAAGCTGAAAGATTTATTTATTCTCTGCCATGAAATGTTGAATCATGAAGTGTGGCACCATAAAATCAACATCAGAAATAGATTGGTGCCATGATGGTACAATAGTATTTCAAATTTCAAAGTAATGTTTCAAATGGTTAAGTCAGTAAGTGGACTGGTACAAATAAGGGCAATAATTTAAAAGAAATCATCAACAGAGTTATCTTCTCTTGACAACAAAGCGGACAAGTACCAACAAACTTGATACCAAGTCCATAGACATTCTTGACAGAGGTATCTTCTCTTGCCTACAGATTGGGCCATAATATAAACTGCTTATCCAAGTTTCAAAGCAACATGTCAAAAGTTAAATGAAATGCGTTGGCCGAAAATGGCCTGTAATTCAGTATACAAAAACTTTCTGAGTTACGTACTGTTGTATGTTGATGGAGGTAAAGATGGAAAAAAAGTACTGTAAGTTTCAAACTGTAAATTCTGTTATAATTTTAAAAAAAAGTTAAGACGGTATGGAAAACATAAGGGTGTGATGCAAACACCAAGGAGGTTGTGAAAAGGACAACCAAAATGCAAAATGAAAAAAAATCAAGATGATAAAACAACAGTATTGCTCTACTTGGCTAACTGGACTGTTGCCTTGTTAAAAAAGACTTTACTAATATCATAATTAGTAGAAAGACATTGTATCATAATTATTATTGTTATTATTATCATTGTTGTACTTTTATACGCTGCTTATTCAATGCAATTTCTATGCAAACCAAGATTCCTCGGGGGACATAAAACAAGAGCTGTCAGTAGGACAGTGCGCTCGACTTTTTAAATGCTTGCCAATAAAACAAAACTTTGACAGTTTAAACAAGGATCTGTATAAACAAGGGCCAAAAGTAGCAAGATATTAAATCAAGAGTTATCAAACTTAAATGTTTGTTATCCCTGAATACTACAGCAAAGTTGTAGATTGATACTTCAAGTGGTTAATGATATATCACAGTGCATGACAGTGCCAGTTGCATACATGACTAACTAGGATTTTGTAAGTACAAATCGAAGAACATTTTCACAGAGTTATCTTCTCTTGCTTACAGATAGGTGTCATGATGGTACATAAGTACTCAAACTTTCAAAGTAATATCTAAAATAGTTCAGTCAACAAGTGGACAAGAATGAAAGTTTAACTGAGTTTCTAAGTCAAAGGGCCATATTTCAAATAAAATCCTTGACAGAGTTACCTTCTTCTGCCTTTGTTTGGGGATCATGATGGTTAACAATTATTCCAACTTCTAAAGTTTTATCTCAAATAGTTCAGTCAAAAAGTGGACTGGTACAAAGAACTGAACCAAAATCTTTAGACGACAAAAGGCATAAATGCTTTAAAAAAATCCTTGACAGAGTTACCTTCTCTTGCCTACAGACGAGAGTAATGTTGCAAACAAGTTTTCCAACTTTCAAAGCAATTTTTCCAAGGGTTAAGTCAATAAGTGGATTTTACCCTAATTCAATGTATTTTCAAGTTAAAAAAGGGGCATAAATCTGACAAAAAACCTTTGCAGAGTTATGTACTCTTGTCTGTAAATTAAAGATATGATTGTAAACAAGTATGGCTAGTTTCAAAGCAACATCTGCAATGAGTGGGGTAGTATGAAAAACTTAACCAAGGTGTGAAACAAACGTGGATGCCTAGGCGAGTAGGATAGCTCCCCTTTTCTTTGAAAAGTCGAGCTAAAAGTCACAATCACAATATATACAAAGACAAATACATTTGATAAAAACACAAAAAATATTTACACACGACCGTTCCAGGTGAAGGCCATTTGATATTCCAGTAACTGCAACAGGTAACAAAAGCAAAAAAGAACTACATAAACAAGAGCTGTCCATAAGACAGCATGCTCAACTGTTGTGGGTGCTTGCTAATAAAATAACAAAACTTTTATCAGTAATAGCAAAACAAAATTCTGCTGACTCTTTAGTATAGACTACACAAGATGAATCATAAAAAAAGTCAAAATCTATCGCTATATATTTGACTTTTGGTAAATTAATTACTTGATACAAAATGTATCCCTGAACACTTTTGCTAACAAGGGGGCATACACAAGGTTTTAACGGGGTGACTTTGTTTTTTACCTCAGATTACCCATATTCATACTTGACCTTAATAATAAAGACAATCATACTGACAAAGTTTCATGAAAACTCAATGAAAAATGCAACCTCTATTGCATACACAAGGTTTTTCTACAATTTTACCCAGAGACCTAGTTTTTTAACCTAGATTACCCATATTCGAACCCAACCTAGATTTCATCAAGATTATCATACTGACCAAGTTTCATGAAAATTCAATGAAAAATGCAACCTCTATTGCATACACAAGGTTTTCATGATTTGTCCCTCAGTGTCTTAGTTTTTAACCCTAGATCATCCATATTCAAACTCAACCTAGATTTCATCAAGGTAATCATACTGAATAAGTTTCATGAAGATCCAATGAAAAATGCAACCTCTACTGCTTACACAAGGATTTTCTATGATTTTACCCCATTACCTAGTAACACATATTCAAACTCAACCTAGATTTTATCAAGGCTGTCATACAGATCAAGTTCCATGAAGGATCAGAGAAAAATGCATTGTCTATTGCATACACAAGGTTTAGTGTAAATAGTCGGACAACAGCAAATAACAGACCATGGATACCAGGCGAACACAATAACTTACCTTGAGTTCAGGTAAGCTAAAAATACAACCTTGAGTTCAGGTAAGCTAAAAATTTAAGTTTTGTGAAAATCTTTTTAAATTGTTAACAGAGGTCACTGAGATCTTGACCTTGACTGACTGATAGGCAGACATGCATACATTCCTACCAAGTTTAAACAAAATCTGACTAAACCACTAACCACATCTGAATAGCAAAAATGCCTGTTTAAACAACTATTTGAAACTAGAAACAGCAGTAAAGCTAATGAATACCCCTCTCCTGAACACCACACTGAAGCAGTATATAAAACTTACACTCAATTCTTTGATTATTGGACCATGCACAACAAGGAATAGTACTGATAACTTTTTTGATGCATCATTAAATTCTAACCAGTGTCTTGGCAAATCAGAGTGCAAAAGTGTTTATTAAATTGAGATCCCATGACCTTGACGCATTGACCTGAAACAATCAGTGACTAAGACCATGCACACCTAGGTATGGAACTTATCACATCTGTAAAGTATCATTAAATTCTGAGATTTAGTGTCCACAATATTTTACTATTTCAGCCCCTTTGACTTTATCTTTGACCCAAATGACCAGACAGGGACCATGCACAAGTACAAATATCACTCCTGTGAAGTATCATTAAATTCTGACCAGAATTAATTATCTAGAGCCCCTGTGACCTTGGCCTTTGAACTAGTGATGCTAGTGACCAGAAACATGGATTATGTGCAACTGGAGGTATGGTACTTCTCAGATATTCTCAAAATAATGTTTGATGTGGAAATTCTTTTGTAAAACTTGCAGCACAAGACACAAACATAGTTGCACAAAATTAAACCAATGGAATTAACTCATTGTACTCTAACCCTAACATAGTCCCACAAGTATGTCATTTTCAGTGAAGACAGACATATGGACAGACAGACAAACTGAATCCAGTATACCCCCCTTACACTTTGTGTGTGGGGGTGGGAGGTGGGTTTAAAAAAGAGCTGTCCATTACTATGACAGCTAGTCCATTAGACAGCATGCTCGACAGTTGACAGGAGACACAACAGACAACAACAGAAAACGACACATGCCATACATAATACATGTAGTTCATTTAGTTTATTTTCGCTATTTTACCCATGCAAGTCATGACATCACTTACATCAAGGTTACTATTATACAAACAACAGCAACAGATATCAACATTAGTCTAAGAATGAAAGAAGTTTGGATATAAAAATTAAAGACAAAAACAGCTGATGGTTAAAACATTATATTCTAAAGAAAACAACAATGAACAATGATTTCTACACAGCACAGACATTAACAGACACAGAAAACTGAAAGTAACAAGACGGACAAACCCAGTGCTATGTGACATCTGTGGCATCACCTACAATAACTCATCAGCACTTTACCGACATAGAAGGTACCAGTGCAGTGCAGTGCAAGGTTGAGTACAAGATTCTAACACATACGTATAAGGCACTCAATGCCTAAGCACCAACTTATGTAGTGAACATGTAAGAAATATACAAGCCATCCAGGAACTTGAAACCACAAAACAATTTAACACTTGTGGTGCCAAAATGTCGGTCTATGGCACTTTGGAATTGAATGCATCTGAGATTTAATTTCGCATTAAGGAAGCATCTTCAGACTAATGATGTCAAGGACCTTCCAAGGTCAGGGAGACCTGATGTAACATCAGAACAAGAGGATCGAACCCTGATCCAGTTAGTATGACGACAACCCTTTTTTTACATAAACACGGCTTAAGCCTAAATGGTTACCTCATCAACACCTATCTCTGAAAACGTTTCGAAATCTCTAAGTGCAGCTGGACTAGCCTCCCGAAGAGTGATTAAGGGTCCTTTTCTAACAGACGAACAACCCTTTTGCAATCGTGCTTGGCTAGATGAGGTTGGAATTTAAGAACATGGTGACAAATCCACTGGTTGGATTAGAGCAGGTTTTAGCTGCATGTTACTGATGGCCAAATGAGAGTCTGGCAACACTAAAACACAGCTTATACACCAAGAGCCATCAAGCTAAAGGTTCCTTTCGGCAGAGGTTCTGTAATAGTTTGGGGTTGCATATCACATGACAAGATGAACTTGGTGACCATACAGGGCAGATTGACAGGTGAACGCTACATTGAAGACGTCCAAGAGCTAGAAGTTGTGCCTCATGAGAACCATCCACTTGCCACTAGGCCTGTGTACATGGACAACAATGCTATACCCCACCCTTCAAGGGCAGTGACAGCAAAATGCAATCGAGACTTTGCCCTGGCCAGCTAGAAGCTGGATTTGAATCCGCTGGAGCATATCTGGGATATTCTTGGGCGCTGTATACAGAAAATGGACCCTCCTCTACAGAATCCAGGCGAACTTGAAGCAGCTCTGCATCGCGAGTGGCGACACTAACTGTTGACCATTAATCAAATTTGATGTCTGACTGGAGAGTTGAGGCATAGGGTCAAGGCAGTCGTCTGTATGCGTGGAGGCTTCACCCAATATTGAAAAAGTAAGGTACAGACTTGATGCAGAGACCACATTTAGCTAATGGCTATTTATCATCAGTTGCTAGCCGCAGCCCCAGAATAAGGATCTAGAACATTATGTATATCAAATGTTCTTTGCTCCAATAAGATTTGTTTCAAACTATAATTGACATTGAAAATTAATTTTAAGCCAGTTTTAGCTAACAAATCATCCTTTAGTTTTAATGCTGATATTTTGATGTAGAAACAAAGAAGAAACAGGCCATGCAATCTACAGCCTGGGATTTCATCAAACAAGAGGACCAAGATGGCCTCTAATTTCACTCACATGGCTTGTAACCATTGGTATAATATAAGCATATCAATAGCAGAAAGGGTCAATTTTGACCTGGGGGACATGATAAGAGCATTCTTGGTAGAGGTCTACTATTCAATGATACATGCCAAATATCTAAGATCTTGGCCTAAGTAATGTGGTTCAAGAGATAAAGATATAAAGGTTTTTCCTATAAACCTATGTAAAATCAAGAGACCCCTGGGTGGGGTCAATCTAATGAGCGGGGGGGTAATAATTTGAACACTCTTAGTAAAGGTCTTTTAGGCAATGCCACACGCTAAATATCTAAGCTCTAGGCCTTGTGGTTTCAGAGAAGAAGATTTTAATAAGTAGTTCTTTTTTAAACATAAACCCCCCCCCCCCTCTTGGGGTCCCACCCACATGCCAACTAAGCCTAGGTTATAAAAACAAATGACCCTTTTTTAAAGTTTTCCCTATATAAACCTATGTAAAATCAAGAGACCCCTGGGTAGGGTCAATATTGACACGGGGGGCTATAATTTGAACAATCCTCATAGAGTTCCACTACATTATGCCACATGCTAAATATCTAAGCTCTACGCCTTGCCGTAATGTTAACATAGTTAAATCTTGCATTTTTTTAAATCAGGGGCCATAATTAGGAAGTACTGATCCGATCAAGTTCATAATCAAACTGATCCAACGTTTTGCAGCCATATACATTGTGTTCATGTTATATTATGATTGTTCTAAAAATGCAGATGCTAGAGTGTAAACAAAATAATTGTGAAGGGACCATCGGACAGACAGTCGGACGACAGACATCTGTTGATCTTAAAAGCTCACCATGACCACTTCGTCATGTGAGCTAAAAACAAAACATTCAAGATCAAACAGGGACAGATAACAAAGAGTCCTAAACAGTAAAAACATGCATGCAGGACATAAGGGACGGTAGACTTTTTAGAACCAATAGCAACAACAACAACAATCTTCAAGCAGCCACTTCAATGATAGAAATCTACAACTTTAATTCACCACATAATTATCTCACCAATCAATAGCACAGAAGCCGAGAATGGACAATATAGTGAGAATGATAAACAGATCATCCCTCTTGGGTCTATATCATACTATAATGGCATTTTGAAAACAGATAAGTAGTAGAATACATCACAAATATAGTATCTTAGCAGTTTGCAAAAAAGAGGTCTTTCAACGCTGACCGCACAAACTGAATCTATTTTATTAGTACCTTATTGATACATTTTATGTTTAGTTTTATCCTTGTCTATGCTGGACCAAAACTGGTAGATTAATGAATTATAAATCTCCCATATTCTTTTGTTTGATGTGTTGTTCCACTTATAATTAAATTATTGACTATAAAATCCACACACTGGATGGTATCACCATGAAGACTCATTGCATGAATGTGAACATGAACAACACAAAAAGGAAATGAAAAATCAAACAGGGAATTTTACCTCAACTCAAGACACTCACCATCTCAAATGTTTGGATACACTTCAAAGGAACAAAGGGTACAATACAACAATCACAGAATCTAACAAGAAAACAGGACCACATTTGGAAGGGAGGGGCCTCATTCAAGAAGAAAAATGCCTACAATAGGTCCCACTACATGAAGAAAACCCAACAACAACAATTATCAACAGTACCAAATCAACAACAGCAGTAATATAAACCCCTTAACAAGAGGGCCAAGACTACCATTGGCTATAGTATAAGGTCATAAATAGTAGAAAGGGAAGTCCACTACACATGATGCTATATTCCAAATATCTGAGCTCTGGGCCTAGTGGTGCTAGACAAGAATTAGACTTTTTAAGTTTTCCCTATCAAATTTATAAGCCTATGTTAAATCAATTGACCTCCCCCCCCCCCTCCCCGCCCCGTGGGCAAGGTCAATTTTGACCCTGGGTTCAAGAGTTTGATCACTTTTGGTGGAGGTCCACTAAGAAATGTCACATGCCAAATATCTTTGCTTTTGGCCTTGTGGCCATCTTCATTAATGATCTACCACTCAAATACCAACTTGTTTGCTGATGATATACAACCATCACAGCATCAGGAACATCTATCCATGATATACAAGGTAAACTTCAAACAGAACTTGAAGCAGTATAACAATGGTGTGAACATAATGCAATGGCTCCAAAATGTGAAAAGCAATGAATCTATCAGCATCACAACATTCACAACACAAGATAAAAAATATCCTCAACTTACAGTTAAAACTTCAATATCAAGTATTAGAACACACAGACAAAGAAAAACTGCTCAAAATTTATGTTGATAATACATGTACTTTCAACTCAAAAATACAAGTTCAAAACGCTCTTAAGAAATATAATTGCTTTATTTTCTTTTAAGAATCAGGACTGTCTTGAGTCTAGAGATAAAAAAAAAATGTTCAACGCATATATTTTGCTACATCTAGACTACTGCTGCACGATATAAGGAAACTATAGCAATGACCTTCTTGATGACATATCAAAATTTCAGGAGAGAGCAGCACGTATCATTTTAAATGACAGTCTTTTCAAAAAGCTAGGCTGGAGGAAATTCAATGTTGGGTAGAATTAAAAAAAGTCATTCTGATGTTTAAATCTACAACCAGATTCAGCACCCATCATTTTAAATGACAGTCTTTTCAAAAAGCTAGGCTGGAGGAAATTCAACGTTAGCATAGAATTAAAAAAAGACATTGAGGTGTATAAATCTAGAACCAAAGATTCAGCACCCATAATTTTAAATGACAGTCTTTTCAAAAAGCTAGGCTGGAGGAAATACAACGATAGTGTAGATTTTAAAAAAAAGTCATTTTGCCGTATAAATCTACAACCAAAGATTCAGCACCCATCATTTTAAATGACAGTCTTTTCAAAAAGCTAGGCTGGAGGAAATACAACAATAGTGTAGATTTTAAAAAAAAGTCATTTTGCCGTATAAATCTACAACCAAAGATTCAGCACCCATCATTTTAAATGACAGTCTTTTCAAAAAGCTAGGCTGGAGGAAATACAACGATAGTGTAGATTTAACAGAAAATGTCATTTATTAAATTCAAAAAGATCAGAAATTTTAAAGACAGTTTAAAAAAGGCTGGAGAAAATAAGCTAGGAAAGCCATTTTGCCTATTTTACTAACCAAAGATTCACCCCACTTTTAATGTCAGTTTTTCAAAAACCCCGCTGCTTTATGCAGCAAATTTCATCCATTTTCTTTTGTTTTTCATATTGCTTCTTGCTTCATTTCTTCTGTTTGTATTGTCACATATTTTTCGTTAAGCTAACCATATGTTTTGACAACTTTGATTTCTTGCAGGAAAAGAAATGATTTCTGTTACTTAGTATTCTCACTTTCAGCAGCAAGATCTATCAGATTAATTCTGATGTAAAAGCCAAGCCATATTTGTTTATAGATTGGCATCATAATAGCCATTGTTCAGGTGTTGTGCTGTTAGGTGTGAAATGCCATTTACTTCATTAAACCTTTAGTTCTGTCTCTTTTACTGACCAATAATTTTACAATTTGTTTTTTAACCAATGACATTGAATATTTTGAATATCCAGTGTTAATGTTACTTTATATATTTTATTGTTGTCACATGGACAAGGATTCTGAACTTAAATGGTGTTCCATTAGGTCAGTGGTTAACCACATTGGAAATTCTATATACATGTATATTAATTCTTTATTGGTGTTCCAATAGACTATACAGTGTTACTGTTGATAAAAATTAAAGTAAATAATAAAATACAGAAAATCACAATGGTGTTCCATCTTTAAAAAAATCTTTGATAACAAAGTTTGCACCTGGCATTGACAGTCTTTTTAAAAGCTAGGCTGTAGATTTAAAAAAAAGTCATTTATAATGTATAAATCTACAACCAAAGATTCAGCACCCATCATTTTAAATGACAGTCTTTGCAAAAAGCTAGGCTGGAGGAAATACAACGATAGTGTAGATTTTAAGAAAAAAGTCATTCTGATGTATAAATCTACAACCAAAGATTCAGCACCCATCATTTTAAATGACAGTCTTTTCAAAAAGCTAGGCTGGAGGAAATACAACGATAGTGTAGAATTAAAAAAAAAGTCATTCTGGTGTATAAATCTACAACCAAAGATTCAGCACCCATCATTTTAAATGACAGTCTTTTCAAAAAGCTAGGCTGGAGGAAATACAACGATAGTGTAGATTTAAAAAAAAAGTCATTCTGGTGTATAAATCTACAACCAAAGATTCAGCACCCATCATTTTAAATGACGTCTTTTCAAAAGCTAGGCTGGAGGAAATACAACGATAGTGTAGATTTAAAAAAAAGTCTTCTGGTGTATAAATCTACAACCAAAGATTCAGCACCCATCATTTTAAATGACAGTCTTTTTTAAAAAGCTAGGCTGGAGGAAATACAACCATAGTGTAGATTAAAATAAAAAGACATTCTGATGTATAAATCTAGAACCAAAGATTCAGCACCCATCATTTTAAATGACAGTCTTTTCAAAAAGCTAGGCTGGAGGAAATACAACGATAGTGTAGATTAAAAATAAAGTCATTCTGGTGTATAAATCTACAACCAAAGATTCAGCACCCATCATTTTAAATGACAGTCTTTTCAAAAAGCTAGGCTGGAGGAAATACAACGATAGTGTAGATTAAAATAAAAAGACATTCTGATGTATAAATCTACAACCAAAGATTCAGCACCCATCATTTTAAATGACAGTCTTTTCAAAAAGCTAGGCTGGAGGAAATACAACGATAGTGTAGATTTAAAAAAAAAAGTCATTCTGATGTATAAATCTACAACCAAAGATTCAGCACCCATCATTTTAAATGACAGTCTTTTCAAAAAGCTAGGCTGGAGGAAATACAACGATAGTGTAGATTAAAAATAAAAGTCATTCTTATGTATAAATCTACAACCAAAGATTCAGCACCCATCATTTTAAATGACAGTCTTTTCAAAAAGCTAGGCTGGAGGAAATACAACGATAGTGTAGATTAAAATAAAAAGACATTCTGATGTATAAATCTACAACCAAAGATTCAGCACCCATCATTTTAAATGACAGTCTTTTCAAAAAGCTAGGCTGGAGGAAATACAACGATAGTGTAGATTAAAATAAAAAGACATTCTTATGTATAAATCTACAACCAAAGATTCAGCACCCATCATTTTAAATGACAGTCTTTTCAAAAAGCTAGGCTGGAGGAAATGCAACGATAGTGTAGATTTAAAAAAAAAGTCATTCTGGTGTTTAAATCTACAACCAAAGATTCAGCACCCATCATTTTAAATGACAGTCTTTTCAAAAAGCTAGGCTGGAGGAAATACAACAATAGTGTAGATTAAAAAAAAAGACATTCTGATGTATAAATCTACAACCAAAGATTCAGCACCCATCATTTTAAATGACAGTCTTTTCAAAAAGCTAGGCTGGAGGAAATACAATGTAGGCTGGAGGAAATACATGTGTTTAAGATAGAAAAAAAAGTCATTCTGGTGTATAAATCTACAACCAAAGATTCAGCACCCATCATTTTAAATGACAGTCTTTTCAAAAAGCTAGGCTGGAGGAAATACAATGATAGTGTAGATTAAAAAAAAAGTCATTCTTATGTATAAATCTACAACCAAAGATTCAGCACCCATCATTTTAAATGACAGTCTTTTCAAAAAGCTAGGCTGGAGGAAATACAACGATAGTGTAGATTTAGAAAAAAAGTCATTCTTATGTATAAATCTACAACCAAAGATTCAGCACCCATCATTTTAAATGACAGTCTTTTCAAAAAGCTAGGCTGGAGGAAATACAACGATAGTGTAGATTTAAAAAAAAGTCATTCTTGATGTATAAATCTACAACCAAAGATTCAGCACCCATCATTTTAAATGACAGTCTTTTCAAAAAGCTAGGCTGGAGGAAATACAACGATAGTGTAGATTTAAAAAAAAGTCATTCTGATGTATAAATCTACAACCAAAGATTCAGCATCCATCATTTTAAATGACAGTCTTTTCAAAAAGCTAGGCTGGAGGAAATACAACGATAGTGTAGATTAAAATAAAAAGTCATTCTTATGTATAAATCTACAACCAAAGATTCAGCACCCATCATTTTAAATGACAGTCTTTTCAAAAAGCTAGGCTGGAGGAAATACAACGATAGTGTAGATTTAGAAAAAAAGTCATTCTGGTGTATAAATCTACAGCCAAAGATTCAGCACCCATCATTTTAAATGACAGTCTTTTCAAAAAGCTAGGCTGGAGGAAATACAACGATAGTGTAGATTTAAAAAAAAAGTCATTCTGATGTATAAATCTACAACCAAAGATTCAGCACCCATCATTTTAAATGACAGTCTTTTCAAAAAGCTAGGCTGGAGGAAATACAACGATAGTGTAGATTTAAAAAAAAAAGACATTCTTATGTATAAATCTACAACCAAAGATTCAGCACCCATCATTTTAAATGACAGTCTTTTCAAAAAGCTAGGCTGGAGGAAATGCAACGATAGTGTAGATTTAAAGAAAAGTCATTCTGGTGTTTAAATCTACAGCCAAAAGATTCAGCACCCATCATTTTAAATGACAGTCTTTTCAAAAAGCTAGGCTGGAGGAAATACAACAATAGTGTAGATTTAGAAAAAAAGTCATTCTGATGTATAAATCTACAACCAAAGATTCAGCACCCATCATTTTAAATGACAGTCTTTTCAAAAAGCTAGGCTGGAGGAAATACAATGATAGTGTAGATATAAAAAAAAGTCATTCTTATGTATAAATCTACAACCAAAGATTCAGCACCCATCATTTTAAATGACAGTCTTTTCAAAAAGCTAGGCTGGAGGAAATACAATGATAGTGTAGATTAAAATAAAAAGACATTCTGATGTATAAATCTAGAACCAAAGATTCAGCACCCATCATTTTAAATGACAGTCTTTTCAAAAAGCTAGGCTGGAGGAAATACAATGATAGTGTAGATTAAAAAAAAAGTCATTCTTATGTATAAATCTACAACCAAAGATTCAGCACCCATCATTTTAAATGACAGTCTTTTCA
>JAFMSR010001480.1:0-27649 GCA_022818135.1 Saxidomus purpurata
ATTATGACATAATAATTATGGTTTAAAAAGTTAAAGACGGGGTCAAATGCCCTAGATCACTCTTGGGGCGCGTCTTGTTTGGACCAAGCTGGCAATTGAAATTATATGCTAATTATACATAAAATCATTCAAAAACTGCATCCAGCAAAACTGCAGACGTATATTCTAACATACCTAAACGTGCACTCAGGCATCATGTATATGAGAGACTTTTAAACTACAGAGTAAGCCAATCGTTAAAGGAATTCATGCTGAACTGTTCGAGATGTTATCGACGGCCATTTTGTCACTTTATGATGACTATGGTATTTATATCGCCTTGGGATAAATGAAATATAAATGGTATAAATACGTCGGCAATAAAAATCATCGACTTTCACCAAACACAGCCTTTAAAATAATTGTTTTTGAAAAACTTATTACAGATATCCAGAGTGAACATTTTTACGAATATGCGGCACATATATTATCTGTGATAATTTTTAAGACCAACACAAATTAACAAGACAAGGTATTGAACGAAAAAGAATAGAAAAGCTCATATTGGACTAAAGTGGTTAAGCGTTTGTTCCGTTCGTTTCGCAATCCGCAGTGCATTGTGTCCGGTTCCTGGGCTAGCCATTCACCTTACACAGTGCCTAAGGTCTGGACAAAAGTATCACAGCGGGTCTTAGAACAGTGTGTTAGATAAGTCATTGCCAAGTCCCCATTCATTTTTAACTTTAGTTTTGCCAGTTTTGAGAGATTTAGATTTTTTGTTATATGAGCAAAGCTGTTTTACATATATTCTAGTAAATACAAATTTTATCTAAAGGAAACTTAATATTTTTAACATAAACAAAAGCAAAGATCTATTCACTACTTCACTTACTTGTAACATTTTTCCAAAAGCGGGTCGAATAAATAGAGGTAATGAAAATTGCTTTTCGCATAAGTGCATCGGACGATCATGGATTGTTTTTTTTTTTGCGACTGATAGACATTGAGGGATATTATTGTGAAATCAAGCTTAATATTTCAGCTAAAACTTAAACTTTCATTTTTCGCTACTCTTCTGCTCCCTTGATTCTAAACAAAGCGCATGGAATTTAAATAAGTTTCTGGCATCTAGTTATGTTTGAGTGAGTCAAAGTATAAGATGGGTGAATATATACAGATATGTATCTATGATTATAAAGATTGCCCATATAGCTTCAAGTAGTAATACATGTGTTAAGTCGTTTATCATCTTCTTCATTTTTATTTCCTGAAGACAAAATATGTGATTTCTCTATTGTTTTTCCACCATCCATGTGAACATTTTTTTTATGACACACAAACTAACTGGCTTTTTTATTGCATGACAGTTTATTTGGAAAAAAAATCATTTTCAGTGATATTTTTATTTCGTACTGATACATGTTTGTATATCTTTTTCAAATTTAAATTTTTGATTCATTCCAAAACATAAAATTATTTTGTGTAAAATTAAATGTTTTACTATTTTTTGTACAACCCAAAAAGCATGATTTATCCGTGAAGAGAATTAAACTATAATTATATGCTCTCACGATGTACAGCTTATACATTTAACTATACATGTTTACCCATGTCATTTTATTCATGAAAATCACTTTCAATATAAATATAGTCCCATTCGATCTTTTCAATGCTTTCCATGAAATTCAAGTTCTAATGAAAAGAAAGCTCTCATTTTTTCTCACATATATGACATTGAGTTTTTTCAAAGATTATTTCGAGATGAAAAGTTGTTAAGTCAAGCGAAGCATCATAAATGTATGTGAACCATCATACATGTACTGAGCGCCCTGTTAAATCAATAGATGTGGACTTTTCATTAAGTGTTGATCTCTAGGACTTTTCTCATTGGATTTATAAATACAGAATGACTTGTTGGCAACGTTTTACCAATATATTTTCTTTTTATACTGTTAACGGCGAACATTTTTCTCAGGAATTTATTTGTAAATGCTCTGTCAAAGGTTATAGTTATATTCTAGTGATTCTGAGGGAAATAAAATTTCGGGAAATACGGTCGCACGTAGACACAGACACAATAACAGTTATGTCTGATGTTAGTTGTCAGAAGACGTTAATAGCTTTACTCATCGAATTTTAAAAATAGTTTACATGTACTTCAATTTTATATTTCGATGAAATTTTACGGTATCATTGACCATTCAAAGGAAAACTTTTTATGTTAGTTTTAGTCTTCTAACAAAAATCTTTTACGTGGCTTGATAAACATATGCCACAACGTGAAATATAAGTTTTATATTAATAATGGACAACGGTCATACTTGAAAGTCCAACATGTGTATATGGACATTAACTGGACGGCGTACTGTAAAAGAAAAAATATCATGGAACAAACATTTAATAAATATACAACCAAATGTTACCACTTTTATGCATTAAATGTATATGAACAATCAATGTGTAACACATGTGAAGCACGTGCATTTGTTAGAATAGTATGATACGATAGAAACTGAATATAAAAAATGTGTTACTTTTTTTTTAGCAAAAATGGATGAAGCACAATATTCCGATGATTTATGTTTTCTGTTATGTGATGCCTCACTTACACTGTTCTACTAACATATTTGCTATTTTCTGTAATACATTGCATTTCATTCATTATTGTGTCAAATTAATTTTTGTTAAATTGCTTTAATAAATTCAGGCTTTGAAGGTATACAGAAATCTTCAGTTTGCATCTTCAGTATTATTCACGCATGCTTCATACTTATTAATGTTTTGAAAAATAGTTATACCTTTGAGTATAAAACGAATAACTTACTCTCCTAACAACTAGGAACATTCTTCTACAAAGAATTTGTTTTAAACAATAAATGATAATCGTACAGGTTGAACGATGGACATGTCCATTTTATAAATCTATCGGGAAAAGCATTTTACAAGAATTACAAGCAGCTCATACAGCACTGAAACACAAGAATTTTTGCATTTTGGTTCATAAGATTGCCTGTCTTTCTACCTCACAGTCCCCCATAATGTCATAAATACCCCGACCTGTGTGAAGACAAAGTGATGACGCTAAGATTGTACACTGGATCGGTAAGTTTAAGAGGTTTGTTCACTGGAGTAGAACATATGGTAATTGAGACATCAAATATTTATATTCTTTTTCTCTTTTTTCAGTACAAATGAAGAAATAGCCGGAACATCCGTTTTGTACATGTACCACCATCATTGCCACGTGAGACAATCCCACAATCCCTCACGAGCGGAAGAAGATATGACATCCTGTAACGAGATCACAAAACAGAATTCATGATTATTTAAACAACCTTCAACCAAACAACATGTAGAGTGTCACAAAACTATAACGTAGAACCTATTTATTTCATAGTGTAGTCCATTTTGAACTTTGTACGCCAATGTTGCTGAGGTTGAAATTAGCTGACAATTATTTTGAAGAGACACAAGACAGCACAAAACTACCTATCAACAGTAAGTATGAAGAAGCTGAAGGCTGAGAGCAAGGTTAAAGAGGTTAGATGCCATTTGCCGACAGGATCTTCACTGGCATCAGAGCTGGACTGCAAAGGACATAACTAGTCGTGACTTTTTTGCATTAAGGTAGGAGATTTGTTTAAAATTGAATATGCCGAGGTAAATTGGAATATGGAAAAATGAAAGTCATGGAGTTCTGGATTATATTGTGCGCATGAATGGAGACTATGCACTGAAACAAGCGGGGATAGAATGGAGGCTGGACACTGGAATCAGCGGAGATGGAATGAAGGCTGGACACTGTAACCATTGTATATAGAATGGAAGCCGACCACTTGCCACATGAGAATTGTGGACCTCTACATAGATGACTCTAGTTCTGTCTTTGGTTATCTAGCTGTATGATTGAAAATAAGTTCATAAAGCTAGGTTACCAAAGGCAGAAATAGACGTTCAGACCACCATCAAGACATGGGAAACACATGGTAAGTAGAAATTTAGAACGAGACTGAAGGAATTCAGGACGAGCACAAACAAAGAATGGATACATCTACTACATCTACAAGTCATACAGATTACTAGCATTTTACGGAATACTTAATGCAAGGTTTATAATTCTATGTTTTAGTATCCAGGCAGAAAATGAAACAAGCAAAAGTCACAATATTCAAATATTCACAATAGCAGAACTCGGACTACTTGCTGGGTCATAATGACCCTGTTTTGTTGTTGCTTCAATTGGATAACACCAAACGCTGACAAAGATATCCAGCAACATTGTTTTGCGCCTCTCAGAATTAAGGAATTAAGTTGCTCACGCATGTTATATAGTAATACAAATGAAGCGATTTTTTAAACACGGTACTAGCACTACAGGAGTGGATTGCTACATAGTGCGGGAGTAATAATTATTGATAATTAACCAATCCTTAATGGACAATGCTTGCTGTACAGATCAGACCCCAATGGTAACATATCGAACATCTGATCTGTCGTTAAAATTGAATTAACTCAACATTCCGGCAGCTGACAGGGATTGGTGGAAACATAATTCAGCCAAAAGCTGCAAAAGTAGTAGTACTTAATTTATCCATTAATAATTGCATTGAAGATTTCCTTTGTGCTTTGGTACGTGTCAAGGCATTTTGTATCATTGTCAACGAAGATGTAACTTCCTGACGCAATCAACTGGGACTCTTGTCGTAATAAGACGAAAGCATACAAAGTCTGATAGGATACGTAATGCATTGAAGAATGATACCTATATGAAATAATCATAATTTAAGATGTCAAAATACAAGAGTTTAAGATAAAAGTTTACATGGCTGGTGGGGTCTCGTACTCTTAAAGTCTCAAGATTTAACACGACACAGAACTTCATAATTATTTATGTATCTTAAAGAATTATGAATTATGGTTCGTTTACGCCAGTTGATGTTACACATATTTGCATGATTTGCTTTTCATTAATCCCGTTTCAACTAAAGTACATCATTATTATATGTAACATACTGTAACACGCGTACACTTTATTGAAGTGTGCAACGGAGAAAGTAGTACATATGTATACATTGCCCCAGTTATTTTATTTTATAATAAATAATTTTTGTAGCACGTAATAAAGGTTTATATCTATTGTAAAAACTGATCTGGATCATTTATAATAAAAGTCACAGTCCACAAAATTTGAGTTGTTTATTCATTTAAAAGGTTAGATTGACCAATACAAAACTTATTTATGAGCCAAAGTACAGTTGATGCAAGATAATGATACATTCACATCTGCTATTGGTTAGTTTGGTTGTCTGCACATAAATTCTACTTCTGATCCAAAGACAAGACATAGCTGTAGCTTGACACTCAAAGGAATATGTCAGGTACCGGCCTAGGGAATCCTGCGTTACTTTTTTACTACTGGGAAATTGACAATATACAACATCTCAAATGTACAACATTTTCTCTGGGATAAAGGATTCTTAAAAAATTGGTTGTAGCCTGAAACAGGAATTAGAAAATACCCAGTACCTTGAACAATCCAGAGAACTAGCTTCCACCAACTGAAAATTGACAAAATCTTGATTATTCTTTACCTGCTGACCGGTCAATCTATGGCTATGGTGGTTTATTGTCTCCCTGAACTGTCTGCCACTTCCACACTTTTACGACTGGCTTACTCTAGTTGACCAAAAATACTAGCACCTGACAAAGCCTTTCAAATGCCCGAAAGCACACTTGTCCTAGTGTTCTAAACCAAGATCCTATGCAAACCAATACCTAGTCTGTTAATTGTTTTAACATAAATGACACACAATTTCAAATATAGGCACTCCATTATTGGCGCAAGCAAAGGTTTCACGTATTTAAATTTAACCATGACTCTGCTAAACTTTCAAAACGGGCGTGTCCCATTCGGACGATGCTAATATGTTAGAATAACTGTTCAAACGGGTGCTTAGTGAAAATTTTCTAACTGAGGCGTGAAGATCATAATAAATCGGCGCGGATGTTCTGATCATGATCTAGAGTTGCCGCAGTTGGCAGAATCACATACCTACCTGCAAGTAGTGTAACAGTTCTGTTAAAGTCTTTTTAGTCAATGTAATCATGATCTGCACTTTCAATCAGATACCGCTATTTTAAACAGTTAATGGTATCATCTTAATTGAAAGGACAGGTCTATTTATGAAATTAGCGGGGTAAACATACAAGCGTATGTTATACTAATGTCGTTGTTCTTAAAATTCTAAACTACTGATTTTCAGAAGAACATCTTTCAAACTCCATTTCTTGTTTTTATACATAATGGATGAATCAAGTAGAATGTTTATGGATTAAAGTTGTTAATTGCAACTACAAAGCCAGATGTTACCGTAGTTTCATGTCAAACTAATGTCACTTCGGCAGCTGCCTTTATCTAAAATGAAGTTTTCTTTCAAATAAATGATGCAAAGAAAAATATAGATTTTCAAGATAAGTCACATGTACGCTTCCTTGTCACATGACATAAACAAAAGGAAGAAAAGAGATAAGTCTGGTGTATCAAAAAAATATCCCTCTAAATGAAGAAGGGTATAAAATCGCTGCAATGTTCGTCATACCCTTGTCCCATGCTTGACCCAAAAACATTTCAAGGGATTGAGCTTGTCCTTCACAAACTGAAAGAGACCACTGACGGGAAATGAAGTGACCAACAACCATGAATCAACCCGGACTCATTAAAAAAATCTCCCTTAATTAGCACAGCTGAGCACTTATTGCTCAGGACGAGCTATTAGGATCAGTATATGTCCGTCGTATAACCAAAACTAGATTGTGAACAAATTAGAAACAACAGTTAGCACCAAATCATCCTGAAAATTGGTCCAAAAATTGTTTTGAAAAATTCTAGGTCAAGTTTGGGTCACGTGAGGTCCAAAACTAGGTCACCAGGTCAAATCATAGAAACACCTTGAGAACAATCTAAAGGCCACATTTGTTCCCCAATCCTCATAAAAATTGGTCAGACTGTTTGTCTCGATGATCGAAACTTGGTCATGTTGGGTCAATAACTAGGTTAAATGGTCAAATCATAGCAAAACCTTGTGAACACTATAGAATCAAAATGTAATACCCAATTACCCTGAATATTAGTCAGATTGTTTGTCTCGATACACTCAAGATCAAAACAACGTCACGTTGGTAAAAAACCTAGGTTACAAGGCCAATTACCGATAGTATTAAAACCTTGCGAACACTCTAGAGACCACATTTAACCACAGGGGGTCGGAGTGTACCTTTGACACCCAAACGGCTCCGCCCCTGCAAAACATCATGTTTTTTGTTAAATATGATTGTGTTTTCTGATCATTTTCTGACTCTCTTTACAAAAGCCCATTTTACGTATATATACGTAGACCCCCCAAGTATGTTACGGTTCGGTTATTTTTTTCACACGGAATCATGGGTATTTCATTATATGTACATATAGTACATTGTATATAATTTATGTGTATATACGTAAAATGGATTTAAGTGAGAAAATGATCAGAAAACACATATAAAACACCCGTTTAGTGTTAAAGGTACACCCCTTCCCACTGGGCGTCACGTGGATGAAAAATTTGGCTACCAAGTCAAATCATTGACAAGAGTCATGTTGACATGGCCAATCGCCCGCCGAGGCAAGGTTTTTGTGTGTAAGGTGGCCAATGATAAATCATTGAACCAGAACATGTTTTTATATGTCAGTCTTTTCTAGCTATCGAAGCTTCCCATGAAGATTTGTTGAATTCCAGTCTCCGAATAAATTCAAGTCAGTACTTCCCGATAAATAGCCCGGACAAGCATAAACAAAAGTGCTATATATGCTTCATGTAAATCTAATAAAAGGGCCATAATGCAGTGTAAACAATAATGGAACCAAAATATTCTTGCAATATTCACATCTCCTCTTGTTAAGGAAAGCTTCCCATAAAGATCTGTTGAATTCCAACCTGTGGTTGCTAGGATAAAACGCGGAAATGAAGATATGTGAGCAAGTTATCAAAGGACAATAACTCCAAGAAAGATCACCGCACTGGAACATGTTGATTTCCACATAAAGCAGTCTCTGAAGATTCATTGAGTTCAAGTAAGTGGTTTCTGCGGAAAAGCCTGGACAATAATGCACACATGTGCTATATACTTTATGTGCATATAATGAAATATCCATGATTTAGTGAGAGGAAAAATAACCAAACCGGAACGTAATTAATTGCAGTATGTACATCTCCTTTCGATAAGAAAGCTCCTCATGAGATCCTGTGGTTGCTGAGAAACAGCGTGGACATGAGGGCCAAGATAGCCATATATCGTTCACCTGAGTACATGACCTACTTATGACCAAATCATAAACGCAGACATACTGTTTGACCTACAGATCATCAAGATAAACATTCTGACCAACTAACATTCTGACCAACTAACATACTGACTGGATATAAAGTGTGACATCTTGATTATCAATAACGTTTTCCTTGGATTTGACATTGTTTTTGATTCCCGGTTACTTATTTTCTAACTCTAAATCTATAAATCAAAACAACCACTCTGACCAAATTTCATAAAGACTCGGTATTAAATGTGGTTTCTAGAGTGTTAACACGTTAATTCTTTAATTTGACCGTGTGACCTACTTTTTGACCACCCCGTGGACCAAAATACAACCATTCTGACCTATTTCCATGAAGAATGTAGCCCCTAGAGTTAACAAGGTATTTTTGATTTGACTGAGCTTTTGACCCCATGTGACCCAGATTCAAATCTAACCTAAAACACATTGAAACAAACAATGTGACATATTTGCATCAAAAAGTGGGTAATAAATGTGATCGCTAGTGTGTTAACTTGGTTTTTCTTTGATTTTACCGAGTGACCTAGTTTTTGACTCCATGTGACCCAGATTCGAATTTGGCATAGAAATCACCAAGACAAGCATTCTGACTAATTTTCATGCACATTGGGTATCACATATGGCTTTTAAAGTGTTCACAAGGTTTTTCTATTATTTGAACATGTGACCTAGTGTCTGACCCCACGTGATCCAGTTCGATGACTTAGTATTCATCAATTCATATATTCTGACAACTTTTCAATTTAATTGTGTAAAATATGACTTTTTGAGTGTTCACAAGTGTTTTCTATGATTTGACCTGATGACCTAGTTTTTAACCCATGTGACCCTGTTTCGAACATCAAGACAAGCATTCTGTCAAATTTTCATGATTGGGGGTGCAAAGTGTTCACAAGGTTTTTCTATTATTTGACCTACTGACCCAGTTTGAACTTCATCTGGGGTTTATCAAGACAAACTTTCTGACCAATTTTCAGGATGATTGGGTGCAAAATGTGCCATCTAGTGTGCTCACAAACAATTGTTGATGGACAGACGATGGACATCCGTTGATCCTAAAAACTCTCCATGAGCACTTTGTGCTCAGGTGAAGAAAGTAATCAAAGATAATAACTCTGAGAGAAATTACTGAAATGGAATTCTAGTCAGTGGTTCCTGAGAAATAAACTGGACAAGAAAGTGTGAAGAACGCAAGGATGGAGATCATTACCATACCTCCCTCCTCCTCTCCCGGCGGATAAAAACCGTGTGAACTTTAGAATCCCCATTTTATATCCTATTTCATTGTATCTTGAAAATTAGTCAGAATGTTTGTTTTGATGAATTCTTGGTCAGCTGCAACAATGGGTGACATAGGGTAAACGATTATGATACTTCAAATCATGGAAAAGCTTTGTGAACACTCTAGAGGCCACAAATTACCCCAAATTATCTTGAAAATTGATCAATATGCTCTAGGGCCACGTTCGTTACTGGGTTATACGAGGACAAAAACTATATTTCACCTGATCAAATCATAGATGCATCCGGTGAACAATTTAGAACCAATTTTTGTACGAAGTTATCTTGAAAAATAGTTCGAAAGTTTGTTTTGATAAACTCTAGGTCAAGTTCAAAACATGGGTTCAAAAACTAGGAAACCATGTCAAATCATAGTAAAACCTTGTGAGTACTCATAAGCCATAATTTGAACCCAATCATGATGAACGTTGGTGTGAAAGTTTGTTTCGATGAATTCTCATTCAAGTACGAAAATGGGTCACGTACGATAAAAAACTAGGTCACCAGGTCAAACCATAGTAAAACGTTGTGAACACTCCAGAAGTCGCATCTTGTAACATTATTTGCTTAAATTATAATTTGTTAAATATAAGATCTAACCTCGATAGTCGCTAAATGGTTCCTTTAAAACAAACCTCTAGGTTAGCATGTACAAATGTATATGCAAAATCTGGAATCCAACTGACATTTTTCAGATCAATACAGGACAAGTACACCAAACTAGAAAAGCAGGTCAAATCATAGAAACACCTTGCGAACACTCAATATGCCATATTTTGAACCTAATCATCATGAACGTTGGTGTGAATGTTTGTTTTGATGAACTCAGATTCAAGTGCGAAATTGGGTGATTTTGGATCAAGAACTAGGTCACCAGGCGAAATTATAGAAAAACCGTGTTAACATTTTGTACCCAATCATTATGAAACTTCGTCAGAACAGTTTGATGAACTCTTGGTGAAATTATAAACGAGACAAAGAGGGGTAAAAAACTAAGACACTAAGTCAAATCATAGAAATGTCCTTGCGAACACTCTCAAGGCTACACTTGACGCCTAATCATCTTGTGAACACTCTCAAGGCTACACTTGAAACCTAATCATAGAAATGCCCTTGTGAACACTCTCAAGGCTACACTTGAAACCTAATCATCTTGTGAACACTCTCAAGGCTACACTTGAAACCTAATCATCTTATGAACACTCTCAAGGCTACACTTGAAACCTAATCATAGAAATGCCCTTGTGAACACTCTCAAGGCTACACTTGAAACCTAATCGTAGAAATGCCCTTGTGAACACTCTCAAGGCTACACTTGACACCTTATCATCTTGTAAACACTCTCAAGGCTACATTAAACACCTAATCATCTTGTGAACACTCTCAAGACTACACTTGAAACCTAATCATAGAAATGCCCTTGTGAACACTCTCAATGCTACACTTGAAACCTAATCATAGAAATGCCCTTGTGAACACTCTCAAGACTACACTTGAAACCTAATCATAGAAATGCCCTTGTGAACACTCTCAAGGCTACACTTGACACCTTATCATCTTGTGAACACTCTCAAGGCTACACTAAACACCTAATCATCTTGTGAACACTCTCAAGGCTACACTTGAAACCTAATCATAGAAATGCCCTGTGAACACTCTCAAGGCTACACTTGAAACCTAATCATAGAAATGCCCTTGTGAACACTCTCAAGGCTACACTTGAAACCTAATCATAGAAATGCCCTTGTGAACACTCTCAAGGCTACACTTGAAACCTAATCATATAAATGCCCTTGTGAACACTTTCAAGGCTACACTTGAAACCTAATCATAGAAATGCCCTTGTGAACACTCTCAAGGCTACACTTGACACCTTATCATAGAAATGCCCTTGTTAACACTCTCAAGGCTACACTTGACAACTTATCATATTGAAAATGGTCAGAATGTTTGTGTTGATAAATTACAGGTCAAGCTTCCAACTAATCAAAATGGTGTCAAGAAGTAGGTCACCAGGTACATTGATCTTTACCTATTTCTTGTTTTTGAAGCTACAGCTATGAAAGGACAGTTTTGCAAGCAGATTATAACATTTTCATTGGCTGACTGTGATCACTACCTTTTGATCTTATTTTTGTCTTTTAGGGCAATGGTTCTCAGGTGAGCGATACACAGCCATCATGGCTCTCTTGTTAAATTACTTTTATATGGAGCATATCTCAAAAAGTTGAAGGAACTGAGTTAATATTTCATACCATGATAAAAACCTTTCAGAGGAAGAGCAGCGACCATGAACCACAACTCTACATTGACACATTTTTTAATTACTTCCCTCTATTATATGAAATTCTGCTTATTCAAAATATCGCAATTTTTTTAACGGATATTCATAGTACACAGTTATTGGGGCTATTTACAGGTTGGGCATAAAACCATTACTTTTATCCCATTTCTTGAATAAGCTCCCTTTATGTTATGAAATTGCAATGTAACATTGATTTAATGATACTACACACAGTGATTGAAGGAATTTGGAGGAAGTGTTATTTCTGGGATCCATTATTCTACATTGCTCTATATATCATTATGGCATATTACTGCCACACATTAGTTAACTGACTTTCATGCTAATTAAGTGGTTTTCGTGAAAATACTTCACATTATCTACTTATCTGCCATATTTAGAAATAAGTAGAGAACGCGAAATAGTAGATAATGTTAATATGGTGTATAAGTAAATAATGGGAAATATTTTTGTGATATCCAATTATAAGTGACTAACGCAAAAATACTTATCCGCCATTTTAAAGTATGGCGGATAAGTAGATAACACAAAATATTTTCGCAAAAACCACTTAATAAGTGGATATCACGAAAATAATTTGCATTACCTACTTATTTTCAAATATGGCCGTTAAGTAATAACGCAAAATATTTTTGCAAAACCACTCAATTAAGACAAAAGTCAGTTAACTGAAGTGTGACAGTAATATGCAATTCAATTCAATTCAATATACTTTATTTTACGACGGTTACACAAACAATTTCAGCATCATTTATCTCACTTGCGGCCGTCAACAATATGATTAAAGAAAACATTTACACACAATCAAGCATTATAAACACATTTAAACAATGGTATATACAATGTATATACATAAAAAAAACCCATTAATTTTCAGAAGACGAACTCTGTGAGCGAATTGCCTGGATTACTTCATATAACGATTCTTTTTATAATCATGGTAGTTTTCCAAGAAGATAGTTTCTGTAGTGTTTGCGAAACGTGTATAATTTATCACATGTACGGATTTGAAACGGGATTTCATTCCAGACAACCATAGCAGAATATTTGAAACTAATTAATGCCACCATAATATAGTGATCATCTTGCTTTAATTTTTGAAATTATAATTTACTGGTACACAACTGTTTTATTTGAGTTGATATTTAACTTGGTGATAGAGGACACAGAGCTATGATTAGAGTTGACACAATTACCAGAGGAAAAACCTATCCCTAAACCATACCAACATGTTTTCTAAACTAAAGTAGTAACCCTCACTGTGCTAAATGGACTTGTCTCCCTTTCTTTATGGACCAAACCATTTATTGTTTCTAGGGATACTTTTGGAACATTTCTGACTGAATAGCAACTTATGAAAATGGCAAAATCAGTGAAGGGCCAGCAGGACTGGAGTTAAAACACCATGGTTTACCTCCCTTTATCACCGGATAAAGGGAAACAATTCTGTTGTCTTGCGAAGAAATAAATAAACTGTTGCAAATAATACCTGCTCTACAGTTTTTATTACTATTAAGGCTAAAACAGTAAAGATATAAAGAGAATCTGATTTTGCAATTAACATACAAAGCCTTTTAAAACTTTGACATTTATTCAAATTGAAAATTTGTAGATAGCATCTTCAGATTAATTAGAAACAACATTTTCTAATTAATGGGAACTGCAACACATTTCAACAACAGCTTTTGTAGTATTGAGTGAAACTCATTTCAGGAGTTTACACTGATAGTTACTTTATATTTAAAACCTGTTGTGTGTAAACACCAATATTTTAAGGAAGCTCAAAAATGCTTTTTACCTTATGCAACAAGTTATTATCATTATTTTAGTATTTCAAAAATATAAAATGTTTTTCATTACATCAACATACAGATAACTTTATACCACTTGTCAAACTTTGACCAGTAACAGTTTTATTACTTTTGTTAACAGACTAATGCCACATTTATTGCCTAACTCCTCTTTCTTTAGGGTTTGATAAATGTTAGGTAATGTAGATTGCTAGGGACCAGATGTAAACAACTATAGTATTTAACTGAGGTGCATCTTAATGTCATTCTAAATTGTATGAATCTTACAAATTAACTTGTAAAACCTGTCTAAAGTTAGGTAATGTTCAGGTCTCAAAATGTTCCAATTATGTGCACAGAATTATGCCATAAAATGGTCAAGACTGTCTATATTGACAAATGGGACACCTAGAGTACATTTCTTATATTAGTTTTCATTGGTTACAGAAATGATTCTAAGTCTGTATTGTGAAATTTAATTGGTTTATTAAAATGGACCACCTACTTTGTGTTCAAGAATTTTAAAGTATTTAGATGAAAGATACTCAGTTATAGATAGATAAATGGTTGGATAGATATACTTAGATACATATACATATACTAATACTTAGTGAAAGATATACTTAGTGATAAACAAAACTTTGTGAAAAAAGAAAATAGATTCAAGATTTCTTAGTGTTGATTTTGGAAATTTAGATATCAATTTGATATATTACTGCATTATTAACTTAGAGACAATAATTGATAGAAACATTGTGTTAACCATTCTGGAACTTTTGAATATTACTTGCGTACTGTTTTGTTATATATTTCTACCTATGAATAAATAAACGATAATGAGACAGACAGTATTCGGTTCCTTACTCGCCACCCTGCCCAGAGGTGCTAAAGTTGGTGGAGAATCCGGGTACAAAACCGCTACCTCTACGCCAAGTGAACAACTGTTATATCCCCAATATAATGGACAACGACGAGCAGCCACAAGTGACATAGATCACTCTTCTAGCGGGTTACAGCAAAGACTGAGCTTCCAGAACAGAAGATGGCACCCAGCAAGTCTAAGAAGACCTGGGAAAGCAGTCAACAGATCTGCATCATACAAAAACAATAGAAATCTATTTGAACATCCATTAACTCTCTGTGAAAGGTGTGGTGAGTCAACTTCTTATATTCATGTTTGCAAAGCAACAAATAGGCAATGCTACATATGCAGGCAGTACGGACACTATGCAAAATATTGCTACTCCTCAATGAGAACGGAACCTAAATCTAAGTGTGTAAATCTAAAGCAGCAACAAAATTTACCAGAAAGAGGACATTTAAACCAAGATGTTGATATTTTGAAAGCGGCTATGTGCTCTCTTATGGCATTCTGTAACACTGACAACAAAGAACAAAAACTTGACTATCATGATGGAAGCAAACAAATGCTTGAAGAACGAACAACAGGGACTCCAAGAAGAAAACAATATACTCAAGGAATCAGTGAAAACTCTCAAAATGATGTACCAAGCTGCAAAGGAAGATATGCAAAAACTATCCACAAAGCAATGTAGTGACATTTTAGACCTTGTAAAAAGCAGCGGTCAATCCACAGATTACAGACAGAGAAAATTCTACTGCAATACATGTGGAAGCAGTGCATTCATTACATGTGTGATGCTAGTAATAATCAGTGTACCTTGTGTAAAAAGAAGGACCACTTTGCTGTGTTTTGTCCAAGACTAGTTATAATTTAATTCACACATTAAAGAACAAAGAAAAGCTGTGGAAATAACTATTAATTCAGGACACATAAACATGACAACAATTTTAGAATAAAAGATTTGGTTAAACTTTGGAGACCAAAATTTTCAAAGCAAGGGGGAGTTATAGGAAGCTCAAAAATGCTTTTTACCTTATGCAACAAGTTATTAAAATGTAGTAAAGTTGTAGTATGTTTAAATCAAGATTACAGAGTTCTAAGGATAATATCACAGTCCACAGGACAATGTTGCTGTCCTAAGGGTAATGTCTGTGTCCTAAGGGTAATGTCGGAGTCCCAAGGGTAATGTTTGTGTCCTAAGGGTAATGTCCATGTCCTAAGGGTAATGTCCATGTCCTAAAGGTAATGTCAGAGTCCCAAGGGTAATGTCCATGTCCTAAGGATAATGTCTGAGTTCTATGGGTAATTTATGAGTCCTAAGGGTAATGTCTGAGTCCATAGGGTAATGTCTAAGTCCTAAGGATGTTTGAGCTCTAAGAGTAATGTCTGAGTTCTAAGGATAAAGTCTGAGTCCTAAGGATGATGTCTTAGTTTTAGTCATAAGTATAATATATTGGTCCTAAGGAAAATTACAGAGTTCTAAGTATAATGCCAGAGTCTTAAGAATAATGTTTGAGCTCTATGAATAATGTCTGAGCTATGAGGATAATGTCTGAGTTCTAATGATAATGCCACAGTCCTAAGGGTAATATCTTGGTCATAAAGATCATGTCTGAGTCCTAAAGGTAATGTCTTGGTCATACGGATAATGTCTGAGTCCTAAAGGTAATATCTTGGTCATAAGGATAAAGTCTGAGTCCTAAGGGTAATATCTTGGTCATAAGGATAATGTCTGAGTCCTAAGGGTAATATCTTGGTCATACGGATAATGTCTGAGTCCTAAGGGTAATGTCTTGGTCATACGGATAATGTCTGAGTCCTAAGGGTAATGTCTTAGTCATAAGGATAATGTCTGAGTCCTAAGGGTAATGTCTTGGTCATACGGATAATGTCTGAGTCCTAAGGGTAATGTCTTGGTCATACGGATAATGTCTGAGTCCTAAGGGTAATGTCTTAGTCATAAGGATAATGTCTGAGTCCTAAAGGTAATATCTTGGTCATACGGATAATGTCTGAGTCCTAAGGGTAATATCTTGGTCATACGGATAATGTCTGAGTCCTAAGGGTAATGTCTTGGTCATACGGATAATGTCTGAGTCCTAAGGGTAATGTCTTAGTCATAAGGATAATGTCTGAGTCCTAAAGGTAATGTCTTGGTCATACGGATAATGTCTGAGTCCTAAGGGTAATGTCTTGGTCATACGGATAATGTCTGAGTCCTAAGGGTAATGTCTTAGTCATAAGGATAATGTCTGAGTCCTAAAGGTAATATCTTGGTCATACGGATAATGTCTGAGTCCTAAGGGTAATATCTTGGTCATACGGATAATGTCTGAGTCCTAAGGGTAATATCTTGGTCATACTGGTAATGTCTGAGTCCTGGCTAATATCTTTAGACAAGACATATTAATTTAACATTGTCTCTACTTCGAGGTTGATTTTATCAGAAGTGAGTCTCAAGATTGATTAATCTAGGCTGTAAAAACTTTTTTTGTACTTGAGAATAAATATATCAGCAAAAAACCCATCAATAATGACTGATCATTCAACTATTCAACTATTTTCACCATGAAAGGTGTAAAAGATATAACTTACATGTTGATGGCAAGCTGTAAGTAGACCGTAGAATACTATACATTATATTTATTGTATGAACCACACTTTGTCATAAATCACACACATCAAATGTTCGGAAACCATCAAGTGTAAAAATATTCAAATATGATTACTACAATATAAACCAGTCAGTCATATCCTAATTATATCTCAAGGTACAAAAAGGCAGAATGTCAACATTTGTCAGCAAAATAATAGGTTGGTTGCGTGAATAAAGGTTAGTCTGTATGCATGCAGACATATAAGTGACACAAAGACATACAGTCAAACCTGTCTCAAGCAGTCAGACAAGGAATTGATATATGAAAATTGGCCATGTAAAATAGGTGTCTGTTTAATACAGGTGTACTTCACATAAGAATGACTGATTAGTATACATCGAGGAAAATGGCTGCTTAACTTAATTGATCACTTACACGAGTTGAGCTGTACTTCTGTTTTTCAGTAAGAATAAGATAAAACCTTTCAACTGACAAAAGATGAGAAAGATGTCTACACTCAAAAAGTGTTTACAATAAAGCTGCCTCAGAAAGTGTTATAGTGTTTAATATGTACTATCAACCTGACAATGAAGATTGTAAATTAAAAGAGGAGTTCTTACAGCATGCCCTTTTCCCACCGCACTATAATGTTGATATGAAGTGTATGTAATTGATGAAACAGTTGTAAATTTAGTATAATTCATAGCAAGGAAAGTTACAATTTTACTAATCAAAAAAAGAGAGAAAAAAAGATGACAAAGTCTCCATGCACAGGAAGCATCATGACTTTAAGGACTATAACTTATAGAGGCCAAACTATAGACTGGACCAAGAGTCCATAGATTTTGCAAAGGGAGATAATTCAGAAACTTATTACTTAAGGAAGAGTTAAGGTTCTTGTGTATTTCCACATTCACTGCTTGTCTTTTGTCCTTTTTGTAGTGTTAGCTTCCTATACAGTCTCATCATAGTATAACCAATGGTAGTATAGAACCAGGGGCAGACAACAATATGAGATGGACATCCTGAAATCAGTAAAGACATTACTACATTTCCAGGAGTGTTAAAGATCTGGAATAACCTAAATATCCTGAACACAACATCATTTTCAAAATACAATGGGTATGTAAATAATCATACAAAATATTAGTTGCTCAAATATTCCCAGTTGAAACACAATATTGTGAAACATTTAACTACATCACAAATTATTCATTTTTAAAAGAAAGAAACCAGTTTTCAAATCTCTTCATCAACAAATTTCACTTTACAAATTACATAAAATAACAATTTAAGACAATTTATAATCAAAACTTGATTTTCATTTTCCGTCTATATACAGTCGAACGATCACAACTGATGAAATGTCTTTCATTCCCATATTTAAAAGCTAAGTTTTCTGTGTTTAAAAGCTATAAAAAAGGCGGGGGAACGTTTCATCCTATTTGAAATAATCCATCAAAAACTTGTGTCAGCCTTACAATCTGCTTCAATGCTTTATCTGTGAATTATGAGTGCCTGTATAATTATGCTGCATAAAATTTACATTTCAATGCACAAAATAGGCTTTTCATAATGTAATGTACAAGGTTAAACATGATTTAGGGATGTATCAATACTTATAATACATATGCCTATAGAGCATCAGAAAACACTCTTCAAGTTACAATGTTAAAATTGCATCAACTTGTACTGTGTAAGTACATTAATTTTGATAAAGTATGAAAATTTCCCTTAAACAAAATGTTCAAGGACACCTCATGTGGCCAAATACACAATTTATGTCCCCTGTACACAAGTTATAACCCCTATACACAAGTTTTATCCCCTTTACACAAGTTCTGTCCCCTTTCCTATCCCCTGTACAATTCTGTTGCCTGTACACAAGTTATATCCTTTGTACACAAGTTCTGTTCCTTGTACACAATTCCTATCCCCTGTACAATTATGTCCCCTTTACACAAGTTCTGTCCCCTGTACACAAGTTCTGTACCCTGTACACAATTTCTATCCCTGTACAGAGTTTCTTTATATTGTATACAAATTCTATCCCCTGTACACCATTTCCATCCCCTGTTCTATCCCCTATCTATCCCAGGTTTTATCCACTATACACATGTTCTGTCCCCTCTTCACAAATTCTAGCCCCTGCAAGAACACTTTGCCTATGTCCTTGAACAAGAAACAATGACATAGGTGCCTCTAGGGCATATTTCTGGGCATCAGAGTTATGGTTCTTTTGACGTTTCTGTCTGAAAGCACTAATCATATCATCCTTTATCTAGTCTGGTTCCCGACCACTTATGCTAGTATGCAGTAATAAGTGGGAGAAAGATCAGACTATCCTTTATGAACTTCCAATAAAAACCTTATATAGACATTAACACTTCTGTCAGTACAATAGTGGTATCTTTGATTTTCAAAAACAGTGCCAGTGGTTACCTCAGATAGGCAGTCAACTGCCTTTAGCTGTTGTTGTAGGAGATTAATATCCATTCCAATCATGTTTTTAGTCATTTTAACAGGTGGGCAGTTTACCCAACAATTGTTACTGGGAAAAACCAGTACAAGACTCCTATCCTCCGTAAGAAACTGCCGTCTCACATAAAGAGATATGGTCGGTAGTAGGGCTCAAACCCATAACCCTCAATCAGTGAGATTGTGAGTGCATAAAGTGATTTCAAGTCAGTGACTCATAATAACCACTCAAGAAGGACTGCCTTTAGCAGTTAAAACTGCATGAGATATCTAAATTAGTCATTTTTAAATTAAGATCACCTGTATTAACAAGAAGGCCATGGTGGCCTTTTATCACTCACCTGAGAAACCATTGTACTCATGGTTAAAAGTTTATTGCTGTAGCTTCAAAAACAGGGAAGTAGGTCAGTAAGTCAAGTTCAACAAGGTCAAGCCTGAAATCAGCATTTAAAACTGTACATATTTCAAATTTCAGTGCTGCAGCTTAAACAAGAGGCCCAAAAGGGCCAGTATTGCTCTACTGGTCTGTCTGACTGGATTGTTCTGAGTAAGCTATGTGAAATTATTTTGCAATGTTATCAAGGACTAACAGAGTTCACTGTGACCTTGACCAACTGACCCTAAAAAACAGTAGGGATCATGTACTCAGTAAGACCAATCATCCTATGACGTTTGAAGACTGTAGGTGATGTGATCTCAAGATACTGAGTGGAAAAGTTCTGGTCACTGTGACCTTGACCTTTGACCCACTGACCCCAAAAGCGATAGGGATCATCTACTCTGTAAGACCAATAATCCTATGAAGTTTGAAGACTGTGGGTCAAATAGATCTCAGCGGAAAATATTTTCCAAGTCTGGGTTACAGTGACCTTGACCTTTGACCCACTTACCCAAAACTTGACAGGAATCATCAACATGTTAAAGGGAACCTTCTGAAGTTTTTGATGAAAGTAGAAAGAAAAGTGTGACCCTTAGAGCATTATCAAGGAAATTCGAACGGAAGTCACTGTGACCTTGATCTTTGACCCAATGACCCCAAAAACAATAAGGATCATCTAAATATTGCAGGGAACCTTCTGAGCAAGTTTTATGAAAGTTAGATGAGAACTTGACCTGTAGAGCGTTATCAAGGAAAATCTAACGGAGGTCACTGTGACCTTGACCTTTGACCCACTGACCCAAAAATCAATAGAGAACATCTACATGTTACAGGATACCTTCTGGGCAAATTTGATGAAAGTTGAAAGTAAACTGTGACCCGTAGAGTGTTATCAAGAAAAATCTAATGGAGGTCACTGTGACCTTAACCTTTGACACACTGACCCCCAAAAAACAATAGGGATCATTTACATATTGCAGGTTACCTTCTGAGCAAGTTTGATGAAAGTTGAATGAAAATTGTGACCTGTAGTGTTATCAAGGAATTGCTATTGGAGGTCACTGTGACCTTGACCTTTGACTCACTGACTCCTTAAACATTAGGGAACATCAACAAGTTGCAGGAATCCTTATCAGCAAGTTTCATCAAAGTCAAATGAATATTGCGACCTGTAGAGCGTTATCAAGGAAAAGTTTACGGACAGACAGACTGACGCTCTAACATATGGATATTTATGTGGCTACTCTATTGTTATCTCCATTGTTATTGCCACATAAGAGAAAACATAGCCACCAAAGAGCTTACAGAATGAATGACATCAAAGAATATTTTATCTAACTGTTACCTTTTGTTCCTATAGCCACCTAAGTATCCAAATGTAAGCACTGACGGACGGACAACGGACAAACCACCATGACATAAGCTCCGCTGGACTTTGTCCAGTAGAGCTTAAAATTAAGACGTAGATCAGTAGGTCAAGGTCACCCAATGCCCGAGTTGAAATCTACATGCAAAACTGTACATATAGCTCAAATTCATTTTGCTGTAGCTAACAAAACAAGAAAATAGGTCAACTGGCTGGATGTTGCCAACTTTGACAAAAGGGGTATGATCTGAATAATCTTTGTAAATGGCAACTAGGCACTGCTACAAGCCAAATATGAAAACACTCTGTTTTGATCAAGAAGTGTTTTAAAGTTTTCCTTATATAAGAAAGCTTATACCATGTATATACAGCTGTGCATAACATTACATGCACTTCTCTGTATAAAAGACAAATTATATAAGAATTATACAAGCCTGTAGAGACAATGCAACAACTAGTACTCTAGGTCAAAGGGAAACTACTCCAACACTTTGCAAACGTCAGGAACTGGTTCTAGTTTTTTTCCCTTGGCATAAAAGGTATAAAAACAAAACCCTATCCGGCGGAACCAATTTTTACCCAAGGTTCATGATTTATAGAGCTTTCTTAGGAGACCGTCCAAGGATCATCCACACCAAATATCATAAACTTCCAGCAAGCGGTTTTGGAGAAGATGTTATTGAAGTAAACAGACACAGTATGCCAGACAGTGAGTGATCACAATAGGTCACCCCGAGCATATGCTCAGGTGAGCTAAAAAGCTACATCCCTTAGCTGCAACTTTGATGTATCCCTTGGCTGGCTGATAAAGACCGATTTTACAGTAACATATCAAGAGAAAATGATTTCAGATCACACAACAACGATGAAACTCATATTGTCAAGGGGACAATCAAGTGCTTTTCTTACTGCAGAGTGCCAATTGAATCATTGGCTAAAAAAAACTCTTTCAATATATGTAGCCTTAGTGTATGTATCAACCAACAAATATAACTTTTTTGACATTAGCTGTATAAGCTGGGTTCTGACCTACTTTTTGCACCAATCAAACGTTACGAATGGAAGTGAGGTGATTGGAATTTGTATACAACTCTCTTGATCACATGATCGCTTCAGTAATAAATGATGTAGCTGCTGATCTAAAGATAGACTGCATATTCAACTGCCTCCATTGATACCTTTCCCAGGAACTGTTTATGTATATACTAAAATGATACTGCCTCCATTGATACCTTTCCCAGGAACTGTTTATGTATATACTAAAATGTACCTGGGCTCAATGCCTTTATCTTTTTTTAAAGACATTTCTTGTTTACTATCATGTGGTTGAAACAGTCTGCACTACATGTATTTAATGCAATCAATTAGAAAGATTTCTTTCAAAACCGGACCTGCAGTGACCAGGTGTGCTTGCCTCTTATTCAACAAGGCCACATATTCAATTAGATTCAACACTGCTGTTGTTTTATCAATTTATTGAGTTTTATATTGTTACATCTAAAATAGGGATTTGCTGGCTTTGTTAAATCATGACACAACTTCAAAGTAAACTAAAATATGCACCATTACCTGATCAATCATGAACACCATTACCTGGTCAATCATACACCATTTTTTACCTGATTAATCATGCACCGTTACCTGATCAATCATGAACACCATTACCTGGTCAATCATACACCATTTTTTACCTGATTAATCATGCACCATTACCTGATCAATCATGAACACCATTACCTGGTCAATCATACACCATTTTTTACCTGATTAATCATGCACCGTTACCTGATCAATCATGAACACCATTACCTGGTCAATCATACACCATTTTTTACCTGATTAATCATGCACCGCTACCTGATCAATCATGAACACCATTACCTGGTCAATCATACACCATTTTTTACCTGATTAATCATGCACCATTACCTGATCAATCATGAACACCATTACCTGGTCAATCATACACCATTTTTTACCTGATTAATCATGCACCATTACCTGATCAATCATGAACATCATAACCTGGTCAATCATGAACACCATTACCTGGTTAATCATGAGCACCATTAGGGGGTCAATCATGAGCACCATTAGTGGGTCAACAGAGCACCTTTACCTGGTCAATCATGCACATTTTCTGATCAATCATACACCATTTTTTACCTGATTTATCATGCACCGTTACCTGGCCAATCATGAGAACAATTACTTTGTAAATCATGAGCACAATTAATTGGTCAGTTATGGACACCATGACCTGGTCAATCATGAGCACCATTAGCGGGTCAACAGAGCACCATTACTTGGTCTGTCATGAGTATCATTACCTAGTCAATCATAAGCAATATTATCTACTAACAGCTAATTCTAGAGATTGATTGCATTGTGCCATAATGGCCCTAAATCCCTCACCTGGGTATTTTTACTTAAAAAGGCAAGAAAGTAACAATTTTAAAATCTGCTTACAAACCTATACAAACAATCCCAATATCATTACTGTAGCTTATAAAAAGTAGGTGAAGCTCAAATTTTTGGCCCCATGTTATCCAGTTTTGACTCTAGTCTAGAGTTAATCAACTTTCAAGGTGACTGGGTGTCAAATATGGCATTTTGAGTGTTAACAGGTTTTTTTTTCATGATTTGAACTGGTGTCCTTGTTTTTGACCCAGCAAGAACCAGTTTTGATCATGACGTAGAGTTCATCAAGACAAACATTCTGACTCACTTTCCAGATGATTGGGTTAAGAATGTTGTTTCTAGAGTGTTCACAAGGTTTTCCTAGGATTTGAGCACATGTCCTAGTTTTTGACCAAGATGTCAGAATGACTGGGTATAAAATGTGGTTCACAAAAGTTTACAATGTTTTTCTATAATTGTTTCTTCCCAGGAAAGAAAACATTAGATTCGTACAGACACACTGGACCGAACAATGCATCCCAGAAACAGTTTTACAGTCTGTTTCAACTGTAAGTTACACATTGTGATATTGAAAATGTGTTCTGCTGATTGGATGATACCAACTAACAACCAATAGCAACAGGTGTGTAGAGTATTAAAAAATTGTAGATGCTATCAATTTAATACTTATGCCTTAATTTGCTTAGACTGTTGTATTTGTACTTCAATTATTTATATAGCCAGATGTGCCCTAGATGGAACTTTTGGAAAACTTTTTTGACCTACCAGTGGATGTTGACCCAACATGACGCAATTTCAATTTAGCCTAGAGATCATCTACACAAACATTCTGACCAATTTTCATAATGATCTGGGTTAAATGTGGCTGTGGAGCATTCAAAAGGTTTTTCTATTATTTCACCTGGTAACCTAGTTTTGTGACCCAGTTTAGAATCTGATCTAGAGATCATCAAGAAACATCCTGACAACTTTTCATGATGATTTTGCTTAAAATGTGGCCTGTGTTCACAAAGTAGGTGTGATCAGACAGACATATGAAAGAAGGCACATTTATTTAACAAAGGAGTATCTAGTTTTTCAGTCTGGCATGGTAAATGCATTCAAAACAAAAATAAGATATAAGCTTTGTTTAACACAGTCAGGCCTGACTATAGTTAAATTATGTATTTTTCAGTTAAACATTGTTACAGCACAGAAAACAAATGAAAAGTTTTGTCCTCATTTAAAACAGGTTGACTGCTATAAAATGACCAGCACCACAGGAAAATGGGCCTTCGGACAAAATACTTGGAAACTAGCTTTCTTGCATATTTTGAACAAACAATATTTCAATATCAATATTGGAAAATTTCAGTTACCTACATCCAGTACATGCAAAACTACAACATTTTGCAAAAGTATACCTAAGGCGTCATTGTTCACTCAAAAAATGACGTCACATACCACAATTTGACGTCAAAACTCACTTCAATTTACATGGGCAGTAAACTATTCCGGTAATCATTTCCTAACAGCATCATTTATTTTTGGTTGCAACATTATAATACTCTTTCAATATATATCATACCTGGTGAACTATTTCATGTCTTCTTTCCACGATATGCCTTTTTTCATAGGGTATAGCCAAAATAAAAAAAAGAATCATTTAAAATCGCTGTTGCCATAGTAATGGTCTTGGAGGATTTTGAAGCAAATAGTATGTTTCTGTTGAGGAAAATATAGTGGCTATCAGTTTTTATCATTGGTTTTGCATTTAAAGAGGGTGACAAAAATGTAAATTTTATGGGTTTTTATATCAATTATTGTCGAATAATGTAACAAATGTCCGAAGGTACATTTTCGCGCGTCGACGGTCAAATAATATAGTTTTTCAGTTCATCACAATGGCATTAAAAATAAAAAGACTGCTATCATAACAGCAAAAATGTAATACAATGTACAATATTTATTAAAATTTTAGTTTTCAACTAGACCTATCACTAAATGTGATTAATACCCCTGAAAGACTGTTTTATAAACTGAAGAAGATTGTAGTTACACGATACATTGCAAAAAAACTAAAATACAGACATTGTTCTTGGCAATAACTCTGTAATGTAATTTGTCAAGATAGAGTTATGGTTCTTGTGCACTGCACTTCCTCTCATTGTGCTGGACCATTGTATGAAGGTGTATTGAATTCCAACCAGTAGTTTTAAAGTTATGCTCCAGACAAGGAAAAGTAACAAAGGGCACTGCACTTCCTCTCAATGTACTTGACCATTGTATGAAGTAGTATTGAATTCCAACAAGTAGTTTTCAAGTTATGTTCCAGACAAGGAAAAGTAACAAAGGGCAATAACTCTGTAATCACTCAAGATAGTGTTATAGTTCTTGTACACTGCACTTCCTCTCATTGTGCTAGACCATTGTATGAAGTTTTATTGAATTCCAACTAGTAGTTTTCAAGTTATGCTCCGGACAAGGAAAAGTAACAAAGGGCTATAACTCTGTAATAAGTCAAGATGAAGTTATGGTTCTTGTGCACCTGCACTTCCTCTCAATGTGCTTGACCATAGTATGAAGTTGTATTGAATTCCAACTAGCAGTTTTCAAGTTATGCTCCGGACAAGGAAAATGCAACAGACAGCTCACCCGACCAACTGCCCAACCAACTGACCGTCCGACCGACCAACCACGGGGTGACTTCTATATACCCCTCTAAACTTCATTTCGGGGTATAATGACACATATCAATAAATTAAACTCATACATGTAAATCACAATGTATAATGCACAATCTATATATATATATACAATGTATGTTTAACATATAAAACATTTCTGAACTAATAAACAGCAACAAGAGACCTAAAAGGGCCGGTTTTGCCCTACTGGGCTGATTGGACTGTTCGGAGTATGTTTTGTGTAAATTGTTAAAAAAACGTTACCTGTTAGCAAGCAACCTTTTGAGCAACTTGCACTTTGACCTACTGACCCCAAAACCAATAGGGATCGTCTAAAAGTTGCAGGAAATTTTCTAGGCAAGTTTCATGAAAGTCAAATGAAAATTGTGACTTGTAGAGTTTTATTAAGGAAAACCTAATGGACAGACGGATGGACGACAGATGAACCACCATAGCATAAGCTCTACCAAACAAAGAAGATGAAAGCCATCACTATAAAGTGACATAATACCCCTGAAGGACTGCTTTGTTTGAAATAGCAGCACTTTTTTCAATGTTTCTAAGACAACCCTTTTTGCTTTTGTCCATGCTGTAGGAGTATCTTCTAGAATAACTGAATCTAGTGTAATGGTTTATAAAAAGGTTAAACAAGAGCACCGCCTGCGGATGCCTGACACTCGTCTGATTTCATCTTTTTAAGTTTATTTATCACCATTTTTTAAGTAACAGTGTCCTTGACCTTGGCCCCAGGTCACAATCCCACAAAAGGTTTTCATAATAATAACTAGACACTAAGTTTGGTCACAATAATTCAACTGCAACTAAAGATGTTGTTTTTTTCCCATTTTTCTATTTTTAGAAAAAACCCTGGACTTTAACCCCATGAGCCCCAAACACAGTCCAATTTAATTAAAAAGTCTTTATTCATATGTATTACACATTTAATAATTTAAAGTTACATTATGTCAATTGTAACTAAAAGATATTGAACATATTACTGTTTTTTCTATTTTTAGTTAGTGACCTTGACAATGACCCCAGGAGCCCGAAAACCCAGCCCTATCTCCTTAAATACTTACTACAAACAAAAGGTGGTTACATTATGTCAACTGTAACTAAAGATATTGAATATAATACAGTTTTCCTATTTT
>JAFMSR010001481.1:0-27553 GCA_022818135.1 Saxidomus purpurata
GCCTAAAATTGCATCGACTATTTAATCAAACGGACAGTGTCTCTCGGTCTTTCTGAATTTTTTTTATTAAAAGCAGCTTTGTTCATAGATGTTCACATTTCATTACGTCTTTATTTGATTCCAAGCTATTTTAACATCTAAATCTATGGTGTTGTTCGTTAACGACTCCAAAGATCTTCTTGATCAGCAGACAGTTTTTCATGAAATTACGTCAAATTTGCAGGTGTAAGTTTTTTCTAGGGAATTATATAAAAGCAATATTCGGTTGCTGTGCATTTAAATGTGTTCAACTAATGATAATGCCGCATTAGTATTTGAAGTTGGTGTTTTAGAAAGAAAACAATTGGACTAATAAAATAATAATTCCTTTCTTGACAGTGATCTCCCTTGTGTTATAAGTGTTGTTGCCGGTAGAGATTCCGGCAGTGGAAGGGAAGCAACTCCTGCATGCAATTGTTTATTTCTTAAATTGACTCTCCCAGTCAAAATAGGAAAAGTAATATTTGGAAAGTTATTATTTCGTACTGGTAGCAGGAAGTGCTTGTTGTATTGGGTTAAAAGCTATTATTTCCTCTATCCTTTGTACACACACCTATTTCAGCTGGATTTTTACTTGAAAAAATGTGCATAATTCCACTTTAAAGAAATAGCTTTTGAAAATATTGTAGAGTTTGGTACACTTAATGCTTACATTTGGATGTAAAAAGCGTTTGCAACGTGATATAAATCTGGTAACGTATAATTTCATATTATACAGCAATAATTAACAAGAATTTATTCTTTAATATTTTTCGTTGATAATTCGTTGATGATTCGTTGACAATTCATTGATGATTCGTTTTAAGCCATGTTAATTTCACACAGCTCGAAGAACTTTATATCTTCACATGGCGCTCTATTATCAAATAAAGGCACAACATGTAATTGGGGAATTTATCAGTTCCTTTTTATCTGTTTACTATTCCTATTTACATGCTACTTCAAAATGCAGACTGCACACCCGAAATCACATGATTAAAGTCTAAGGATCTTGTTGAATGTAACGATATGGTAAAATAAATTTGCTGACAGGATAATGATAAAATCATGTTCTATTCACTCCAAAACAATTTTGACATATGCCTTTCGTTCGTACTCAAGTCGTTTCGTCATTGGTAGTATTTGTTAGAAAGCCTTTCTTATTTTTTAAATATCATTGAAAAAATACTGCAATATAGTTCTAACATCTACTTTTTGATTCAAAAGGCAAAGTTATGAATGTTTTTTGTACAAATAAAAGTAATTGTACTGCCAACGCTAATCAACTCAAATATAAGACCATTTATGAAACGGTTCCAACAAGTTCCGACATATTTGATCGAATATCGAAAATAGTAAAGTTTATTCAACGAGTTTGGAGAAAACGAAGATATTTTACCTACTAGTATTAGTGTGTGATAGAAAACACAGTTTTAAAAACGTGTGTCAAAATTGTTTTTTTTTTTTAGGAAACAGTACTTTGGGTATCAGATGCAATCATACGAAACATATAATCAAACCTGTATATACAAAGCCGAACGAGTGTAGTTATGAAAAGTTTAGTCAGTGTTATTCTAGTCACCAGTTAAGTTTTCTTAATGATGAAAATTCTTAAACAATGTATTCTGAAAAAAAGTGAAGTTTCTATAAGCAAATGTCTTTCCTGATAATTGTTTATGAATAGTGATTTCTAATCACTGCCGAAAGAAAAAGTTGATAAAAATTCAAATTGGTATGCATTTTTGTAAAAATTACATAAAATATAGATCAATTGCAAAAAAAAAAAATACATATATCATGTTTACGAAGAATTTTATAGCCGGGGGAAAATTCTTGATTTTTAAAAAGTATTTTGACATGTTTGCCCGAAACGTTTCCTGATATTTTTTTCAAACATTTTACGGTAAACAAGCAGTAAATTAACATTTCGCTTAAAAAAAAATTCTTTTAAAAATGTCGGTTAACAAGTTACAAATTGTAAACATGTGGTTTTTGTATATCGGTTGCAACTTCTCTGGTTGTTAAAGTTGACGGAATTAAGTGTAATGGTAATAAAAAATACACTTCCTATACCTGGTGTCAAGCCAAATAACTTTAAAAGCATAAATGATAGCAAGTATTATTACTTAATCTAAAAGTTTAAGTTAAACATTCCAGTCATTATCTGCGTTTCAATATAGGTTGCAGTACCGTAAATCATTCAATAATATATGCAAAGCTGTTGCAGTACCGTAAATCATTCAATGATATATGCAAAGCTGTTGCAGTACCGTAAATCATTCAATAATATATGCAAAGCTGTTGTCGTACAATAAATGGGTGAATAACGATTCATTACAAAAAAATATATATTATTTGTGCTAAAATGCGGGGTTTTTTTTCGACATGTGTTGTTCTTTAAAATTGTATGTATTTATATTATTGCGTTCATTGAATACATTATATATGTTTTGAGAATATAATCTGCTATATGTAGGGATTGCCTCTTTAACTAATGTTGTTGTTTTTTTAAAACAGTATCAAATATGGATGCACCTTTGACAAGTCAATAAATGAATAATCAAATAAATAAGAATGGTGTCTCAATGTGAGGTTTTTAGGTTTGTGAATGTCCGTAGGACGGTCACATTTTGTTGATAACACTAACAAAATGGGTAAAGCAATCGTATTAAATCTGAATCACAGTCTTAATGGCCACAAGATCTCGGATGAGCTCAATTTTAAGCTTGATTAAACCTATTTGCCATATTTGAGCTTGTTTACACAACATCTTGAAGCCAATCTTTCTTGAGCAATAATAACAAAACTTAGAGAGAATGTGTATGGCAAACTATTACAAACTACTCTCAATTTCTCTATATCGAGAGCATCCCCCTAATGTCCTATTGAATAACCTTGCCATTTGTTGCTCACGGATGCATGCTGCTTTTCGGAGCTCTATCGTTGTCTGTCTGTTTGCTCAAAAAAGCTACCAGCAAGTATCCTGTAATGAACTGGATCATGTTACTTACATTTCTTACTACTCGGTCGTTCATGATTACTTTTGCAAGGTAGTTGAGGGATTACACTGTTTCTATCCTGTGGGACTGCCTCTAGCCTGTGGGACTGCCTCTTCGATTTCGAGGTTTGTACTGAAAAGAGCTTCGATTTTCTCGGTGAAATCTTCAGTTTCTGACTTGGCACTAAGTCACCGACTATTATATATGTTCTTCTGTTACGGGCTTTGGTATCTAAGGATCTGTATTCAGTATCAGTCTGTTGTCATGGCTACTCGCAAATTTCTCGACACTTTCAACTCTGCTATGTTTGTAAACATTGATCTATTTGTTTTCAATAGTATTTCATGGTTGACCTCTTCGTGCTAAAAAAATATACAATACGATTTCTGCACCTTCGTTAGATCCATGTTCGACAAGTACACATGTATTGTGGATAACCGTATGATTGCTTATAAGTGTTGTTTTCTTTCAGCCACGTTGTTTAAATGACATCATGTTTGCCATGCTTTCTGGTGGCGTTTCTCGCGGTTTTCGACATTTCACTGCAAAATCTCATAAGTTTTAAACATAGAATAAATAGAAAAATCCCGTTGATTTAAATCGTGAACATCAAAAGTAGTTGTTTCACGAGTATAACTGTTTGTGTATACTCGGCCGTTAATGAGTACTTTTGCAAGGTAGACGATGGATTACACTGCCTCTACCTTGTGGGACTGGCTCTTTGACTTCACAAAATTATGTCTACCTCAAACTTGAACCGGGAAAAATGACAGCTCATTATTCTATAGTTTTTTTACCACATGAGATTGAAATTTCATCCGCATATTAGTCTATGCCTGAAATCCTTGTAGCGCAAATATGTTAAGAATATATCAGCATTTTTTCATAGTGATTTTGAAGATTTGCTTTACAATTTAAAGTTGCTGTGGTTTTTACCTTTGAAATCATGTCTCCTACCTAGCAGTAGTTCTTTTTATGACCAAGGGTCACACTGTGGAAGCCTCAAATATTTCTAGAGTAGCCTCAAAAATTCACGTAAAACATCTCTTTTTTTTAATTTTATTTTTGTACCAGACTAGCGAAAACATTAATTTTGTGGTTTGGTTTTTTTAATTTACGATTCTTATCACTATAAATAAATATTTTCGTTCAAACAATTTTGGTCGATTCGATTTACATGTAAACAAAGTGCAGATGACAAATTCAAGTCATGTCAAATAGAAGAATCACGATTTTTGCGTAAATGCAACCCTGATCATGGATAGTCTGTAGCAGAAGCAAAAATTAGAAGAAAAAAATCAAAAACTGTCATGTGATAAATGCATGTAAAACTCAAAGGTCTGTACACAGGAAACCTGTACAATTAAGATAAAAATAGGTATTTGATAACGGCCCAATATTTTTGAAAATCCCCCCTTTTTTTAAATTGAGGGAAGGGGATTCGCCCCTATTTTTTGATTGCTAGAATAGACAGACTAAGACGTTTCTTCCATTTATGTGGCACTTAAGTATTTTTTAGTATACCATTCATGCTGGATTTTGCACTTCTTCATGTCACCACCTACTTATAGCTCAAGCTACAATCACTCTCCTTTATTTGTTTAATTTATACTTTTAAGATTCCGACACGAAAAGTGAAGAAAGAACAAAGAAGACAAGAGCCTTTACCCATCACTCACGTGACATATGCCCCGAAGTTTGAAACGTTTGAATATGTTTCTTTTGCCGATTGCGCTACATGTTTACTATTAAATACAAAGTGTCCCAATATTTTTGCTGTATATTTCACGCAGCAGCAAAATAAAACGGCATTCTTAGCAGTTCTATTAAAGACGATCACTAGTTTCATCATGTTTTTCAAGCAATGAGAATTTTAAGAAATTTTGTTTATTGTTAGGTCACCAACCTTATTTAAAAGTAATGGACACTTTCAAGTATACCCTCGAAAGTAGTGAAAATGGCCCCTACATTTATATCTCATATTTATCAATAATAAAACTCTATATTTGGCAATTCATCATTGAATATTATTTCAGATGTTTAGCAATTTATCATGTTTAATGAAACAACACGAATTTGGATTTCAGAATGTATTCATCCTGAAAAAATACCATAAAGAGAAACTTATTTCGGTAAAACTACGTAAAATTTGTAGTCATTTTTTTTAATGTTCAGGCAATGAAAATTCCTTAATGTTTTGCAGAAGAAATGTTCAAACATCTCTTTCTTGAAAACTAGAATTAAAATGGATAGGTCGCCAGCCTTATTAGTGAGAAAAATGAGTGTTTGTCTCTGCATGGTAGTGGTGGAGTAGAGGCAATCTGTATAACGCCACTGAGGTAATCCAGATTGTCCAGTAAAACTTTAACCATACAATGTGTGAGTAGTAAAACACATACAAATATTATGTAATAAAATTGTATACTTCTGAAAAAATTGAACAGGGTCTAAAAGTCAATCTTTGTTGAATACTAATTTTTTGGTGTTTTTAAATGGAGGTAATAGCATTTCTTGATATACTGATATTTTGCTAAAAAGGTCTACCTGACAAGGGCATGTCAGAAATGTCTCCAGTTTGTTGAAATCCAACATTGAGACGTGAATTGTATTCCTATGACAGTTTTGCGGTCGTGCAACGTCATAAACGGAAGTGTCAGACGCCAGCATTACTACCGCATAGAGTTTCTAATGTTTGCTAAGGTGTGGCATCGCTATTCGTGATAAACTTTGCAATATTGTTCTGCGGCACTCCTGCCAAGATGCTCTAGAACGGTTTTTATATTTGGGTTCAAACACTAGGTTGATCACAATGAAGGCATATCTAGTATAAGCAAGAATGAGACGTTGATCCAGTCAATTATCTTTATTTTCTGGTTCATATCATTTCCAATACATTTACTACAACATATAGTACAATGTCATAAATATATAAAGGATCGAACAGGGATGCAATTTGGAGCCACGAATACCAGCTGTTATATATAGGAACTAGATCTATAGGGAAACTCTCCATTCGATCTTGTAATCAATAGTAAAATATACATAAAAGACCTGTACCTCTCCAGTTTTCCTCCTTTTTGACATGGGTAATTTATTTTATTAATATGTGGAGACGTTTCTAGGTATTGAATCAGCGTTCTGTTATTGTATTTTGGGTGGAGACGATTGATAAGGAGAAATGACCAAATTCGGTGGTTTATATATATAGTCTAGAACAGGTTCCTCTGACGTCACCATGGAAATGACACCAGGAGAGACGCTCCGCTTAACTCGATTAAGTCCGGAACTCAGAATCGGATATATCCGTCGCGGTACGTGCTTACGGAATTAAACGAGCAGACCGGAAGCGGATAATCATAACATGAGGAGCTGAAATTCAATTTAGCAGATGACCAAATATAATCAAGAATGACCTTTAAATACAAGAGAATATTGGTGGAGCATATAGGTAAACATGTAGATGGGACATTGACCTTTCGATTGAGACCGGATATAAACACTGTCATGGGTTTTGGGGTAGGAAAACGTGTGCGGAGCTGCAACTGGTACCGTGGCTGTAAATGATCAAATCAATGTGCATGTACAAAACATAATTCAAGTTCTGACGGGATGAATGGCCTAGCAATATTATGTGTTTTATTGTTAGAACGAACGTTGTAGATACAATATTGAAATCGCAAGAAAAAAATGAAGCTTGATGTTCACGTTCAAAGTATTGCATAAGAACTTGCGTCAAAATACACCCACCCAAAATGAAAACTTTACACTTTTATCATACAAATATTTAAACCATATTAAATCAATGTATTTCACTCTGACTCTATAAAATAGGCAATAATAGGCCTAAAAGTTAAAGTCTTTACCATGCATAAAAAGGAGATAACTCATATAGTGAAAACAGACAGTTTATCAAAAACAAAATTGGTTGTCAAGACAAAATATTCTTTTTGCTGTCAGTTAAGAGAAACTAATAACAAGACTAGAAAACTCAACAATGATTTATGAAAACACAATGCAAAAGCGAGAGTTGAGACTCCAAAGATTAATTAAAATTCTTAATTTACCTCCCTTTGAATTGAATATATATGTGAATTTATTACCTTAAATGATGATTCTTATTTTTTGTTATAAACTCACTCCCCAACTGATAAAGTAAAACATTCTTACAAATGATTGAATTCCACCTCCTGCATTGTGAGGTATTGGTGTTTCTTTCTCATGCATAGTAAATCCCTGCAAAGTTGTTATGTTGGGTAAGTGTAATAGAAATGTAGTAATTTAGTGGTCCCCAGCCGTAACATCCGGGGACCTGTGTTATTAACACGGTCATGCAGCGCACTTCGACCACGAGATTCAACCAGACAGCATTGATTTCCATTGACTTATTGATATTATTATTATTATCGCCTGTTGCTATTATATATTGTATTTAAGGATTGTGCCACGATAGTAGATCCCTGTCATCTTCTATAGGAAAATGGAAATATAAACATGACCCCACTTGAGTGCAACTGAGGCGTAAAAAAATATGTTTGTTTCAGGTTTCCCGACCTACCCTATTTTTTTGCCCCGACCCTAGAACGTTTTTTGAGTTTTAATATTTTTAACATAAATTTATTAAAATTTATGTTGAACATTCCCTACCTACCTACCCTATTTTTGGAGGCGTGAAACCTGAAACAAACATATTTTTAGGCCTGAATGGTATTAGTGTACTTATTCTGTGCTGAATGGTCGACTGGTTACAAAGTTACTCAAGAAAGAATCCTTCACACTTTCTTTTTATGACTTAGTATATTTTAGTGTTGTTTGTTTAGCTTTCATACAGAAAGTCATATTTATTTCGTTAGATAAGTATGACTGCTACCGTGAAGATAAAGGCTGTCCAGGACATATAGGATCGGTGAAAGATAGCCGCTGTAAAGATCCTGCTTGTAGACCAGGAAAACCACACTACGAAATGTGCTGTAAGATATAGGTGAGACCTCTTTTGAGTAAAAATATTTTTATAAAACCTTTGACAATTGTGTGCGTTTTGATGTATTTAGTCTTGACATTGATCCTACTACGTTGGCGCTAGTTATGAATACATTTGCACTTAGCTTAATAATCAATTTTAACTGAAATTTAAATGATCAAATATGCCTACAGTAACGTTTGTTATATCTGCATTTCAAACTCAATGTAAAGAGGTAATTTTGATGCTACCAGTTCTTTCTTACAAGTCATAATGTAAATTAATTACGTAAGATGCATTTGTAGAAAACACCCTCTATGGTTTCAGTGTTATAGAGTTGCAGTGACATTGGATAAAACCGCATTCTTTTTTATAGAGATAATACAAGGGTTACTGTATTTTGATAACAGTTGATAACCCCGGGCTTGGTAACGTGGAATACGTTGAAACTTATGTCACAGTAGCATTTTATGAAATTTAATCTGCATTTTGAACTATTTAAAAGATTCATGTGGTAAAGTTACATGTCATGTCACTTCTATTCTACATGTATATTCCAGTGGTCTTACACTATACTTCAAACGTTAGAGCAAGTGCTCAGTCACATTGGCTTTGTTTATTTAATTTAAAATGTTAAACCATGCTGTCAGTTGTGATTCCGTCGTAAAGTTTGACGAGAAGTGAATGGAGATAAGTGAGAAATTAACAGAATTATGTTTTGTATTTCCAGTATCTCCGGGGGCGGACGTCTGGAATTTCAAAATGGAGCTATCTGAAGATCAGAAATTGAAATAAAATCAAAATCAACATCTATAACGTGTGTTATTTTTCTTTCATCTCAAAACTATATACATTGATTTACGTTTCAGTTTTTCAGTCCGAATACAGCAGTACTGTTTCACTGAAATGAGCAACTGAATTTGGATATTAAGCTATTACCTGTAGTGACTTCTTTACTTGTGTGGGCACCGCCATTATTGAGCTTTGCCTGACCAGTCCCGTATAGGTAGGGGCAGGCAACACCAGACTAAGCTTTCGTTAGTTTCAATAAGTTGAAATTTAGATTTTTATTTTCAAAAACTTTTAAATTACTTATTCTATGCTGCATTTAAAGGATGTTACATGCTAATACAAATGTAAACAATGGGAAAAAAACAAGATATACTGCAGTAAATCAAGGCGAGCGGAGCGGTCGTGTACAGGTTAAGGTGTCCGCCGCTCATCCCGGAGGTTGTTGGTTCGAGCCCCACAGGGGTCACGACCGTACCTCCTCGCATGACACCAGTACTGTTTTTTTTCCTGGAAGCGGACCCGAGAGTGACTCGATAAGCTGCAAGCTTTCTTCACAATCGAGCTCAAATGTAATTTACGTTTTCAAATTATAGTTTAAAAGTAAAACATAGACAAAATAAAACAAGAGGCCCATAATGGCCCTTTAAAGCTTACCTGGGTATCAGTTCACTTACCTAAGGAGTCATTTGTTGGTAAAGGGAGTCAGTAGTTGCTAAAGAAGTCACTGGTTGCTAGGGGAAGTCACTGGTTTCTAAGAAAGCCAATGGTTGCTAAGGAAGTAAGTGGTTGCTGTAGGAACTCATTTGAAGCTACTTAGTAAGTTTCTCCTTTAACTCTATATAAAGTCGAGGAATCCCCCGGCGGGCGTGGTCAATATAAACCTTAAAGACATGATTGAACAAACTTGCTAGAGGACCACTAGACAATGTAACATACCAAATATCTATGTTATAGGCCTTCAAGATTTTTAAAGTTTTTCCTATACCAGGTGTCTGGGGAGGGTCAATTTTGACCCCGGCTGCATGATTTGAGCAAACTTTCAAGAGGTCCGCTTGACACTGTTACACACTAAATAGCTTAGCTCTATGACCTTGTGGTGTGATAAGAATTTTTTTTAAAGTGTTTCTTTATTTGTCTGTGCATAGCAAAGAATTCCCTGGCCGCGGCCAACATTGGCCCCCGTGGGTAGAGGTTCACTAGATATTGCTGTTTACTAAATAGGTTAATGCTAGCCCTTGTATATTTGGAGAAGAAGATTTTTAAAGCTTTTCCTATAGAAACATACGTAAAATCAAGTGACCCCACTAGCGAATTAATTTTGATCCGGGAATCATGAGTTGAACAATTTTGGTAGATCTTCACGCAGTAAATGTCACAATTCGCTAATTAAATACAATGACAAAAGGCCCTGGTCAGTTTTAAGTATTAACGGTAAGTTTGATCTTTTATTTACTTTAACATCCTTTGGGCAAATGGATAGTCAAAACTTGTTGAAGGTAAACATTTATTTATATATTTATTTATCATCTAAATGAATTACCATGACATGTTATTTACGTTCAATCTTGCATTTATGAAAGGCAAACATAAACCAACAACAGTCCGTCTTAGTCACAGGCCTGAAATGGCTGTAATCTTTCATAGATCATGGGTTCGAGCCCTGCTACCGACCATGTTATCTATATGTGAGAAAGTTGACAGTTTCTTACGGAGAATAGGGGTCTAGTACTGGTTCTTCCCAGGAGCGATGGTCGTGTCAACTGCCTGCCTGTAAAAACAACTGAAAGTGTTAAACACCCACAGGGAGCGGTAGTGTACAGGTTAATGTGTCTGCCGCTCATCCCGGGGGGTTCAAGCCCCAACAGGGTCACGTCCATACTTCCTTATATGCTACTAGTACTACATGTAGTTCTCTCGGGAAGCGGACTCGAGAGTAACTCGATAAGTTTCAAGCTTTCTTCTCAAACGAGCTTAAATAACTTAACTCTTACAACAACAAACCAACAACATTTCGCATGTAATTGCTCTTAAAGTGATGTCATGTGTGTTAGCAAATGTTTAAAGTCAAATGAATAAAGAGGAAGTATATAACCGACCCAGGCTGCTATCATGTAATGCTAAATAAGAAAAATATAATTATGTCTAAAGGATAGCTGCTTTATTTGAGGACATAACTATGACAGGTGCAGTCGAGATATTTTCACAAGTTGTCTCCCTTAGTTAACTGATAAATTGTTCAGGGTAAAATTGACTGTTCACCGCCTTGCATTGGTTAAGAAAAAACCAATCCACTTCAACCCATGTATTCTTTTTGTAAAAGTTAAATGCATATACATCTACCATGTTGTCACAATGTCTTTTAATCTGTCCGGCTTACACTTCAAGTAATTTATTTTTCTCAGACACAGTAGTATATAGAGTCAAGATTAATTAACTGGTCAAAATTGACAATGTGATGGCCCAATTAACCATTTCAAAATGTCAAAGTGTGATCTCCCCTGAATTTTGCAAATGGCGTCAGCGAAGCAAAGGGAGACAACTCTAGTTTTCTTAAAATTAAGTCGGTAAGAGTGACCTCCCCTGAATTCTGTAAATGGCGTCAGGGAATCAAAGGGAGACAACTCTGGTTTTCTTAAAATTAGGTCGGTAAGAGTGACCTCCCTTGAATTCTGTAAATGGCGTCAGGGAATCAAAGGGAGACAACTCTGGTTTTCTTAAAATTAAGTCGGTAAGAGTGACCTCCCCTGAATGTTGCAAATGGCGTCAGCTAAGCAAAGGGAGACAACTCTAGTTTTCTTACAATTAAGTTGGTAAGAGTGACCTCCCTGGATTTTGCAAATGGCGTCAGCGAAGCAAAGGGAGACAACTCTGGTTTTCTTTAAATTAAGTCGGTAAGAGTGCCCTCCCCTGAATTCTGCAAATGGCGTCGGGGGAACAAAGGGAGACAATTCTTGTTTTCTTGCAATTAAGTCGGTAAGAGTGACCTCCCCTGAATTTTGCAAATGGCGTCGGGGGAACAAAGGGAAAAAACTCTGGTTTTCTTAAAATTAAGTCGGTAAGAGTGACCTCCCTGAATTTTGCAAATGGCGTCAGGGATCAAAGGGAGACAACTCTGGTTTTCTTAAAATTAAGTCGGTAAGAGTGACCTCCCCTGAATTCTGTAAATGGCGTCAGGGAATCAAACGGAGACAACTCTGGTTTTCTTAAAATTAAGTCGGTAAGAGTGACCTCCCCTGAATGTTGCAAATGGCGTCAGCGAAGCAAAGGGAGACAACTCTAGTTTTCTTTAAATTAAGTCGGTAAGAGTGCCCTCCCCTGAATTTTGCAAATGGCGTCAGCGAAGCAAAGGGACATTCTTTTTTTCTTGCATAAGACGGTAGAGTGCCCCCCCCCGAATTCTGCAAATGGCGTCGGGGAACAAAGGGAGACAATTCTTGTTTTCTTGCAATTAAGACGGTAAGAGTGACCTCCCCTGAATTCTGCAAATGGCGTCGGGGGAACAAAGGGAGACAATTCTTGTTTTCTTACAATTAAGTCGGTAAGAGTGACCTCCCCTGAATGTTGCAAATGGCGTCAGGGGAACAAAGGGATATAACTCTGGTTGTCTTAAAATTAAGTCGGTAAGAGTGACCTCCCATGAATTTTGCAAATGGCGTCGCGGGAACAAAGGGAAAAAACTCTGGTTTTCTTAAAATTAAGTCGGTAAGAGTGACCTCCCCTGAATTTTGCAAATGGCGTCAGAGGAACAAAGGGAGACAACTCTGGTTTTCTTAACCATTAGTCGATAAGAGTGACCTCCCCTGAATTTTGCAAATGGCGTCAGGGGAACAAAGGGAGACAACTCTGGTTTTCTTAAAATTAAGTCGGTAAGAGTTACCTCCCCTGAACTTTGCAAATGGGGTCAGGGGAACAAAGGGAGACAACTCTGGTTTTCTTAACCATTAGTCGATAAGAGTGACCTCCCCTGAATTTTGCAAATGGCGTCAGGGGAACAAAGGGAGACAACTCTGGTTTTCTTAAAATTAAGTCGGTAAGAGTGACCTCCCATGAAATTTTGCAAATGGCGTCGGGGGAACAAAGGGAAAAAACTCTGGTTTTCTTAAAATTAAGTCGGTAAGAGTGACCTCCCCTGAATTTTGCAAATGGCGTCAGGGGAACAAAGGGAGACAACTCTGGTTTTCTTAAACGTAAGTCGGAAAGAGTAACCACCCCTGAATTTTGCAAATGGCGTCAGGGGAACAAAGGGTGATAACTCTGGTTTCTTTTAAATTAAGTCGGTAAGAATGACCTCTCTGAATTTTACAAACGGCGTCAAGAGAACAAAGGGAGATAACTCTTGTTTTTCTTTAAATTGAGTCGGTAAGAGTGACCTCCACCGTATTTTGCAAATGGCGTCAAGAGAACAAAGGAGAACAAACTCATTTCTAAAAGAAGAGGGATTTAATGGCTCTATGCAATTTTCCAAGTTCTGTTGCACTAATGAGAATGACTCTGTTCCCATGATTTATATGAATATGTTGGTTAGATTGTAAATCCGTGCTTCTACAAAAGCTCACAATTCTATAGACTTTTCCATTTATTAGCAAAATGTTTTATTTACGCTTTATCATACTTTTAGACAAATATCGGTGAAATACAGATACAATGTATTTAAAAAACAGGACTGTACGATATTAAAAACAGTTAAATATACCTGTTAGTCCAGGTGTTACTTAAGAATAAGTTCCATAACCCAGTTGCTAACTGTTACAGCTATTACAATATTGCTTAAAGGAAACTATGTTAACAGTAAATGATAAGAGAGCACGATGAGGCTGTTTTCAATCCGTATCTCCCAACGATCAGATGTAAAAGAAACTGATTAGGAACTGATCCTTGTATTAAATGAAAGCATTAAAACGTTTAGTTACTATAATTCAATAATCAATATGTATACATTTTACCTATATACCACCTATATACATTTCTTTTGCTCAAATCTGTTGAATATCAATAGTAATACTTTGTAAATGACAAAGTCTTCTGGCTTGTTTGATTATTACAAACTTTCAAATTGTAAGTTCAACACTTACATCCGCAGTAAAATGATAGTTGATATAATTGCTAATATTATATTGGCGAACTTCGAACTTAAGGTGAAATTAACATTCAAAGAGTCCATTATAAAAAGAAGACATTCAGCAGTGATTTCTAGTCCAAAGAAAATAAATTCCTAATAAAATATCTGTACACTATTTTAGTCCTACTGAATACAGGAATGTTTTTTTAAAGTTTTGATCTTAGTCACTGCAACTGGATTGACAGCCGCACTCGAACCCAAACCTCTACAAGAGTATAAGGAAACGTGTGTCTGTCGCATGCATGTATGGGGTTTACCTAATTACAGGACCTACAGACTCTCTCCAAGTATGTGCATGCAAAATACAGTCTATGAATCATATTAATTGTGTAAACATGTCAGTTTCTAAATTTTGCCGTTTTTTTATAAAGTAAATATTCCCACAAAAATATTCCTAGTACTAAGGATTTTCGCATATAACCTTACAACGTTTTATTTTATTTCATTTTTAAAACATAATTATGTTTTCATAATTAATAAAGATAATGACAACAACTCTCCTAATAGGTTAATAGTTAACCTGAGTACATCCCTTTCATAAGGGTAAATCTAAAGTTTGAAGGGTTGTGTAGTTGTTTACAAACTTAAAAATTTACAAGCATGAAAAGTGCATTCTCATGTAAACTATTTAAGTATTAGGAGAGTTTTTGTCTTTATTTTTATCACATGAAAACACAATGATGTTATAAATTTATGTTTTTATGAATCTACCTGAGCGGGAACTTGTAAACAACTACGAAACCCTACAAAATTAACGCTCAGGTAGATTTATAAAACGTAATTTCCTGATAGTTATATATGTAGTTTTGTATATAATCTAACGCCACGGGAAAGAGGCGCTCTTAAGCATCCATCATTAACAGTAATGAAGTAAACATGTTACAAAATTTACTGAAGATGAGAGAATGGTCTATTGACTAAGCATACAATTTTACGGTACGGTACGGTAATTCCTCAGCTTATTTTGCATGCTGTCTAATTAAACAAACTACAAATCATTACGCATCTATGACACTAATCATAACTGTGCTGATAAATCTGTTCTTGAGCATAATTTAAACAAAACTAATTAAGTTTAATGTTCCATGATCACGTCAGGTTCACTCGTATAGGAGAAGGAATTTATTTTAAGAATGTTAAAACTGTGTTCTGTTCTGTTCAGTTTGCACTTTAACGATATTGCTGTATCTGTTTCACTTCTTTATGAAAAACGATTGTTGGAATGCATTTTTTGTTCGTAATACCATTTTGAAAAACTACTGTACTGTATTTAAAACAGATGCTTTCGATTTAAAAAGCAAGGAAAGGTTTTTGTAAAATAACGACCAAGTTCGCCGATAAGACATCTTTCTTTGAAATTTTATATGCTAAAATTGTAAAATCCAAGGTGAGCAGGGGGCTTTAATGAAATGTCTCAGTCTTATGGATACCTATAAATACATGCATATTACTGAAATAGTTGATCTCGAGTATTGATTTACATCATTGAATTACAACAACTTATTTATGCTTTCTAATTCAAGTCATGCCCAGTAATCGAATTTGAATGATGAAAAGATAAGTTCTTTGCTGGACTTTATTTGGAGGTGGTCTATTGCACAGGCATGTATCTTTAACTTATTCTACACAAGTTTGTCATTTGAAGTACATGGCATTTTTCTCGACTATCGTCCCTGTTTCTCTCAAGTACGTCAACATGCCACAGCTGTACTGTTTCTCAGCTTCAATGTCAGTTACTCAACAAGGTGTAGCCCAAGCAGTTTAAAATACAGAATGCAAAGTTACTGTAAACCAATCAATTTTCGTGCTGATAATTTTCATGTATCTGTACTGTTGCAGTTAGGCAGATATTTAATTTTACGTTGTCATATTAGAACATGGAAATCTTGTTTCAGAAGTAAGAAGAACTATGTATGCGATGACAACTGGTCTCTGTGAAAAGAGCTAAAATTACTCACATGGTTTACAGTATACAAGTATAGTTATCATTATCATTGTTATTGTTATCATTATTGTTGTTATTGTTATTATTATTGTTGTTATTGTTATTGTTAATGTTATCATTGTTATTAATTCATACCCTATTTTAAACTGCATAACCTACCACCTGTTGAGTAAGCGACATTGATGCAGAATGACAATTCAACAACGGATGGCGGCGTGTATGGAAGAATCAGGAAAAACAGTCAAAAACCATGCCATGATAATGCAAATACCGTTTCGATCTAATAAATGAAACAATAAAAAAAATGATCACGGTCAACTTTTATATTTTCAAGAAATTGTATAGAATGATAAAACTGAGGAATATTAAGACACAGTTCTCATATTGTGCAAAATGACATATTTTCATGTATTTCAATTTAATTACATGTACTAGAAAATAAAAAATATTGACTCCCATGGGGATTGAACCCAGGACCCCTTGATCTCAAAGCGGAGGCTCTACCACTATGCACAATTTTAAAAATCCAAAGTATTTCAAATTGTACACTCCCACTACCTTAATTTACCGATGGAAAAATAAAAAATTCGCGTTCTATTTTCTCAATAACCTTTCTTAAAAGTTTTGTCAGAGAGCAATAATTATTTTGAGCAATATTGTTTTGTGTAACATATACACATAAAATGACTTTAACGTACAATTTAACATCCAAAGTGGCCATTGGCCTTTAAGATTAAGACTAGCAACATAAAAATGTACAATATTCATAATCTAACATTTAGCTTTAAAGCATGAAAATCTTTTTGTCAAGTAAAAGTCCTGTGATGATATTTTAATGCAAGCGAAGAGCTTTTCCGTTCGCCTCCCTCGGCATACAGATGTTTTGGTCTTCCGTCACTGAAGGTTTCGCCCTGTGTTAATTTTGTAGTTAATCAAGCACCTTTGTACATTCGCTGAATCTTTCAGAACGTTCACAATTCTTATCAACACTATGCCAGTCAATCAACGCAAGAAAACAACAACCGATGTCCACTATCACCCAAAGTCTGTAGTAGCTTAAGAACTTCAGCGCACCTGATTCATTTTCTTTGCAGTACATTACACGTTTTAGAATATGTCTTTAATTGTTATACTCTTCAATTGTCACGTTCCATGTAACACGGCGGACACTGTATATCATTCCACCTAGAAATCAAGTTCTGAAAATTAAAACAGACAAGCCGACTATTAGTTATCAGAAATAATGAAAATTGCATATTATAACATGTAGTTGATCTTTTTCCAGATAAATTTAAAATATTGAATTTAAACTTTCAAGGAAATAAAGCTTTTAGCATATTACAACCCGGAAGTATTAGTCACGTTGAGAGTGGCATATATGTAATAGGTTACTCTTAGAATGATGGTGGTAAAAACAAGAGCTGTATATAAGACAGCACGCACGACTATTGTGGGTGCTTGGTCATAAAACAAAACTTTATCAGAGTCCTTACTAGGGTGCGTTTCATCCAGGCGCCGTTTGATGAGATACTAGTGTTTATAAACAAGAAATAGCGTATATTTACCTGATTCATAGTTTGTCATCAAGAATTCTGCGATTTGATTTTCCCGTTCTGTATTTGTAATACGCCCCAGTACCTGAAACGTAAATGTAATATCCCCTTCTTATGTTCCATAATGATAATAGCAATTAGAACATGTTTTGTTTGAAAATATATAAATAGTTGCTACATACAACAACTTGCTGCAACTGACAAATATTCACATGATGACTGTGCAGTTAGCGTAGTGGATAATGCACTCACTTCTCACAAGTGCAACCCGGGTTCGATCCCTAATCTCGGTTGTATGTGGGAAAGCAGATGGGCGCCAGATCGAACTTACACTCCTTGCCATAGTTCATCTTCAAAACCACTGACAAAAATTGAATTAAATTTCACAGGATTGATTGGTAACAAGCCTTGCTGTGCACGCTCTCGAATTCACATTAGTAATTTTGTACTGAGGTAAAATAAGAAGTACTGTAGCATAAGGATAAAACTACATTTTTGTTTGATTGGTTGTAATTACCTCAGCCAGATCATTCTGAGCCGACGAGTTTCGGGCAAGAGCAGGTAGGAGTTGCTTTGTGACTTTGTCTTCCTTCACAAGCTTGTGAATTCTGTAGCGAGCAAACAGTTTCATCATCATCTACATCATCATCTTTCAAACTTCGACAGGGTTCAAGTAGATTCTTCATGCTGAATATAAGACGACAATCTGCATCCATTTCGATAACGTCGACCAGGAATACGCATATTCTCGGGAAATCAGTGTTTACCTACAAAAAATATCAATTTATTGCAATGCAGAATCTATAACAAAGGCCAGAATACATACTTGAATCCAAGGGTGTCTTAGTTATGTTCTTTGTCCTAGAAAACGGCCTCGGCTTCTCGACTAGACGTCAAGACCAATGACTTCATCTGTAGTCTTCGACCAAGCCCTCTGCAAGAAAAAGAAGAACATATCATAGGGAAATGCAAATTCCGATTTGTTCTTATGTAGTCTCCAACCAAGTCATCTGCAACACAAAATAAAATCATAAATTAGGTAAACGAAGCGAAACCCTGCGTCTCCTCCTCCAAGAACTATAATGTATTAGAAAGGGCCAAACGAACAATACCTGTCCTTGATTCTTCCGACAAGCGCTGTAAGAAACGAAAAACATACAATATGTTAGAACAAAGGCGTCGTCTTCTGTAGTTCTGCAAGAAACGAAAAACACAATTTTTTTCATTTAAAATGAATAAATAAAAATTTTAACTTTACCCATGGCTTCAAGTGAGTCTGTTGTCTCGACCAGTGTAGATCATGATCAGCTTTCACATTGATATCGTCAAGTGGCAATCGGTTGATTCTCTACCAAATTTGTTGTTCGTTTCACAAACGAATAGTTTGTACCTGTAAGCTTGTATTATTTTATTGATGCAAAAGTATTGTGAAAAAGCTTGCAGCTTATCGACTCACTTATCGAGTCCACTTCCTGGAAAACCAGTACTGTAGTGGGGCTCCAACCCGCAACCTCTGGGATGAGCGACAGACACCTTAACTTCTACACCATCGCTCCCCTGTGTAGTGTATATCATTTCATAACAGTACGCACGTTAAAGTCATTTTTCTTGTAATAGGTATAAAACTGTCCTTGAACAATACATAGGCCTATTACTTAGAAATAGAAATATCTGATTAAACGAGAAATTACAATCGAGGCTGCAAGCAGCGTTCTGATTTAACATTTACTCTACTGACAATGAGTGACTCCGCCTTTGCGACCAATGCGACCATAATCAGCATAATACAGTATAATTAATATTCGAATCGACACTACCCGATGTAAAATAAGTAAGTTGTAGCAAACTTTATTCAGGCGACACAGCCGTCCTTCGCTACCAATGCAGATCATGGTCACGTTGTATATCTGTGTCGTCAGATGGCTCTCGGTTGATTCGCTTACCACTGTTCTGTTGTAATTATCACACATGAATGCTCTGTACCTAAAACGTGTATTATTTTAAAACAATACCTCTTATCTACATTTCAAAAATTGTTTACTTTTATTTTTCTGGTCATGAAATAGCCGATTCAATTAATTACAATATCTGAACTATAACTACTCAAAGAAAGTACGGTTAGTTTATACTAATATATTTTAGCTCGATTGTGAAGAAAGCTTGAAGCTTATCGAGTCACTCTCGAGTCCGCTTCCTGGAAAAACCAGTACTGGTGTCATATGAGAAGGTACGGTCGGACCCCAGTGGGGCTCGAACCCGCAACCTCCAGGTACGGTTAAACGTGTATATACAGCCGAATCTATCATGAGCCAGTCAAGAATATAACAATAATTGTCATTTAACAGTTCCTCAGCTGACAACGAGTTATTTCGCCTTTGTGACTTTAATGAGACTATACAATCGCTGTATACTTACAATAATCCGAAACTACCCTGTCGCTGACAAGTAACTCTGCATTTGTGACCAGAGCGGGCCAAAGTCGTGTCATAAATCGTTGCAAAATAAGAAAGTTGTAACAAACCTGGTACAGACGACAAAGCAGCCCGTCACGACCGATGTATACCATAATCAACATGCACACTGGCGTCGTCAGGTGGCAATCAGTTGACAAGCTACCAAATTTCTGTTATATTTTGACCTGAAAACTTGCAATTCTATAACAGTGCCCATATTCATTCTTAAAAAAAATCATTTTTTTTTATTAATACTTGATAAAATTTGATAAGCTATACAGCATTAAGATATATGTAGGAAGTCTTACAACGTGTATATACAGAAGAAGCTTTAGCTAACTAAGAGTTAACAAGGGTTGTCTGTTAACATTTGCGACAAGTGAGTCTGCCTTTGCCACTCGTGTTGACCACAAATAAGCCTGTATTCCATCGATCAAAAGTAAATGATTAGGATGACAGGTATTTCTGCCTTTTATTCCAGTATGGACCGACATTATATGATACGGTCATTGTAAACATAGTAAGTAATATCAAACCCATGGCAGGTGGCGTCTATGTAGTTCATGATCAGCTTGTCCATTCGTGTCGTCACGTGACCAGCGGTACTTCTGTAATATTCTGTGCCTGTATACTTCGCCTATTTCATTCTTGAAAAGGATTTAATTTGCTTGTCATAAACACTAAATAAGACTATTTAAGTAAACTACTGCTTATAAAGGCTGAGTTAATGTGTATATAATCGAAGAAGAAAACGAGAGTGGTTATTCAACATTTCCTCTTCTATCGACCGTAACCATTGAAAATAAATAAACCTAGCGGGTTTACAAGTGTTTCTGCCTTTGAATTTTAAATATTTACAAGAGAAAGTCTGATTAAAAGTGTACATATATACATGTAGCCAGTCCAGAATACAACAAGACTGCTTACTTAACATTTGCCGCCGACAGGCTTGTCTGCTTTTGCGGCGATATTGACCATAACCATATGTAGTGATAAATCGCTGTAAAATAAAGAAATTACCTCAAACCCGATGAAATTGAAATGGCCGTCCTTTTCCAGCGGTGTAGCCCATGATTAGCTTGCACATCCGTGTCGTCAGGTGACAGTCTGTTGCTTTGCTACCAAAATTCTGTTATCTGATTTACCAACAACTATTCTATCTGTAAACTTGAATCGTTTTATAACAGTTTGACATGTACTTTAGTTTCATTCTTAAACATATTTTAGAATACTTTTTCTTGTCATACATACTAAATTTAAACTGCTTTGAAGTGTTCAATATTGAATAAAACATCATTAAACATTGCTTGTGACAAGTGGTTCTACCTTTGCGACCAGTATGGAAAATAATCATATGATATCAGCAGGGTAAATAAGACAAATTAAAACAAACCCGGCGGCGGCGACAAAGCCATTCTTCGTGACCAATTTAGATCATGATTCACGTGCACATCGGTGTCGTCAGGTGGCAATCGTTCGAATCGGTGCCAAAATTCTGCTGTACGTTTCACAAAGGAATATTCTGTACCTGCAAGCTTGTATTGTTTTTGTAACAGTATGTCCTTTTAATTCTTGAAAAAAAAAACAGACCATTCTTGACACTTGTTTATTTCATTAGCCATGAACATAGTTTACTTTAAAATTCAATTATTTTTTCCGGAAGTCCCGGGCTTAAATGAATATTGGCTGAATCAGCACCATAATTCTATGTTTTGCAGACGAATAGACCGTACCAGAAAGCAAGTATTCTTATAAGCTCTGTTAACTCGATGTAAATTGAGTGAATTTTAACTAACCTGCCGTGAAATGAATCTGCTTTTACAACCAGTGTAGACCATGATCAGTTCGTCAGGGAACAAAAGGTCTGCTAGTGACAAATGTTTCTATCTTTTCGACTTTAGTAGACCATAGCCAGTCTATACTAGCAGTGCAACATATACAAGTAGATATAAGCTATTCAGCCTGCGGTCTCGACCACTGTAGATCATGATCAGCCTGCGCCAGGGAGCAATCATCTGTTTTGGCACTATCATTCTGTGTTAAGCTTTATTCCGTACCTGTAAACATGTCACATGATCAGTTTCATTTTTATGAAGAAGTAAATGTATTGAACTACACTGCAAAGACATGATGGTTGGAGTTTTCTGCTATTGTGGATTATAATCAGCATGTTAAATAAAAGTTAATGTATTTTTAGTAAACGAGGCTTAAACTACCCTTTTGATGACTAGTGTTAAGGCATTTTTGGCAAATGTGTAATATATATGTGTGTCATGCCTAAGGACGCTAAACCATGGTACTGGCGGGGATCGAACCCGCGACCCTCCGATCCCGAGGTTAACGCAAGTACGCCCTGGCAGCTTTATGTCCGCCTAGTGAACGTTATTCAAAGTCAGCATGTTCATTAAATGTAAAGTAAGTTAGTCTAAACTACCCCTGCTGACGACATTGCGTCCACCTTTTCGGAAAGTGTGAATCATAAAAAGCATTTACAATTCATGAAACGAAAAAAGTCTTAAAATTTATTTGCCTTTCCGGTTATATAAGAATCATCATCAGTCCAATCTAAAATAAGTTTAAAGTTTCCTGCCGACGACTAATGTGTCGGCCTATTTCGACTGGTATGGTTAGCCTGTTCAATAAATGAAAAGTAAGCATGTCTAAATAATCCTGCTGTATACATGTTCTATGAATAATTATTGGCAGTTTCAAAATGCGAACTACCATGTCGACAAGTATTGTGTATTCTAAAAATGTAAATAAAAGTAAATATGTCTAAACTACTCAGCCGACTTAGTGTGTCGGCATTTTAGATCAGCATCATGGGAATTTTTATTAGCATGTTCTAAAAATAGCAATAAATAAGTCTTAAGTGTCCTGCTGACGACAATTGCGCCGACATTTTAAACCAGCATGAATCATAACAGGGTCCGTATATTACAATGTAATATACGGACCCTGATCATAACCAACATGTTGAATAGATGCAATGAAACTACCCTGTCGACGACTAGTGTGTCGGCCTATTTCGACTGGTATGGTTCAATAAATAAAAAGTAAACGTGTCAAATAACCATTCCGACGACTAGTAAGACGGTATTTTCGTCTAGTATAAAATAGAATATTGATCAGAATGTTTAATAGATATAACGTTCGTACACTTCATTATCTATGTATCTATCCACCTATCTATATATCCAACTATCTTTCTATCCACCTATCCATCCATCCATCTATCTATCTAAAGTAAAGTCTTAACAACCATCACCACGACTAGTGTGTCGGCCTGTTCATCCTGTTCAATGAATGAAAAGAAAACATGGCGTTTTCGACTAGTATGGATGAATATTAGCAGTTTCAAAAATGTTAGTAAACGGGTGTAAACTACCATGCCGAGCATATCAACATGTTTTAAAAATGCAGAGTAAATATGTCTTAACTACTCAGTCGACTATAAGTGTGTCGACCATTATCGACCAGTATATATTTTATCAACATGTTCAATAATTAGTATAAAGTACCCTGTTGACGACAACTTAGTCGGCATTTACGACAAGACTGAATCATAATCAGCATGTTAAATAAATGTAAAATAAACAAGTCTTAACTTTTCTACCGGCGACTAATGTTATAGCATTTCCAACCAGAGCATGTCAAATAATACGTTAGTATAAACCACCCTATCAATGACAATTTTTTTACCATTTTTGTGCTTAATCTGCAAATTAGATAAATCATTAATGGTGACTAAAAAGTCTAAACTACCCTGCTAACGATATATATGTTTCGGTATCTTCGACAGTTATACTTCATCAGCATGGTCGAATTACCCTGCCGACGACTTTTGACCATTATGAATCCAAATCAGGACGTTCATTAGATTTTAAGTACATAAGTTTAAACTAGCTACCCTGCCGACGAAAAGTACCGTGAATCATGATCAGCATGTACAATTATAGAAAATTAAGCAAGTCTAAACTGAGCTGTGTTGGCCTTTTCCACTCGGTAATATCATAATCACTATATGTCAAACATATCTGAAATAAGTTAAAAATATCTTGCCGACGACAAGCAACCAGTGTGAATCTAAAATAAGTATGTATGACAGATGTAATGTAAAACTTCCCTGCTGACGACTAGTGTTTCAGCGTATTTCGACTGGTATGTTTCAATAAATGAAAAGTAAACGTGTCAAAAAAGACCCTGCCGACGACTAGTAAGACGGCATTCTTAGCTAGTATGGATTATTATGAGCTTGTCAAAATTGTAAATAAACAAGTGTAAACTACCTGTAAATATGTAAATATGTCTTAACTACTCTGTCGACAATAAGTGCTAGTCATGATATATTTTTATCAGCATGTTCAATAAATAAAAAGTAAACCAACTATTCAGCCGATGACCAGCTTGTCGGCAACCCTGCAGACGACTAGTGCGTCGGCCTATCTCGACTGGTATTGTAATCCTGTTCAATATATGGAAAGCAAAAACGTCTAAATTATCCTGTCGACGACAAGTAGAATAGAAGTCTAAACTACTGTCCCGACAAGTAGCATATCAGCATGTTCTATAATTGTAAAGTAAATATGTCTAAACTACTCCGTCAACAATAAATGTGTCGGCAGTTTTAATCAGTTATATGTATTTTATCAGCATGTTCAATAAATTATTAATTAGTGTATTAGTAAAGTCTCTTCTATTCTGCCGGTGATTAGCTTGTCGGCATTTTTTTAAATGCTGGACCTGAGTCATGTTCACTAAGATAGTCTAAATTTTCGACAATAATCAGCATGTTCATTAAAAGTATAATAGATTTGTCTAAGCAACCCTGCCGACGACTAGTGTGTCGGCCTATTTCGATTGGTATGGTAACTATCCTGCCGACGAGTAGTGTGTCAGCATATCAGTATTATCTATAATGTCTAAACTACCTAAATAAACAATCCTAACTGAACAGTGTGTCAGCTATTCAGCATGTTCTGTAATTGTAAAGTAGAAATGTCTAAACTACTCTGCCGACGATAAATGTGTCGGCATTTTCAACTAGTATGTATTCAATAAATAAAATGTATATTTATTTAACGGATAAGTAAACCGGTGACTAGATTGTCGGCATTTTTAACATATGTTGGACCATAAGCATCGTGTTAAGAAAATGTTAACTAAGATAGTCTAAACTTTTGACAATTATAATCAACATGCTCATTAAAGTACATGTATAATAAATTTGTCTAAGCAACCCCGCCGACGACTAGTGTGTCGGCATATTTCGACTGGTATGGTAATCCTGTTTGATAAATGAAAAGTAAACAAGTCTAAATTACCCTGCTGACGAGTACTGTGTCAGCATAACATCATGTTCTATAAATGTAAAGTAAGTTTGCCTAAACTACTCTTCCGACAATTAGTGTCGGCATTTTTCAACCTGTATGTATTTTATCAACATGTTCAATAAATAAAAAGCAAATTAGTGTATTAGTAAATTTCTAAACTATTTTGCCGATGACCAGCTTATCGACATATTTGTCCATGTTAGACCTTAATCACCGTGCTAAACAAGTAAACACATCTAAATTACCCTGTCGGCGACTAATATTTTACAAGTTTTCAATCAGTATGTATTTTTATCAACATGTTCAATAAATAAAAAGTAATTTAGTGGCTTAGTAATTTTTTACTATTCTGCCGACGACCAGCTTGTCGGTATTTTTGAACATGATAAACCTTAATCACCGTGCTAAACAAGTAAAAAAGTCTATTTCACCCTGCCGACGACTAATATTATACAAGTCTAAATTACCCTGCCGGCGAGTATTGTGTCAGCATATCATCATGTTCTATACATGTTAAGTTAGTTTGTCGAAACTACACTGCCGACAATTAGTGTCGGCATTTTTCAACCTCTATGTATTTTATCAGCATGTTCAATAAATAAAAAGTAAAATAGTGGCTTACTAAATTCTTAACTATTCTGCCGATGACCAGCTTGTAGGCATTTTTTAACATGTTAGACCTTAATCACCGTTTTAAACAAGTTAACACGTCTAAATCAACCTGCCGACGACTAATTTATAAAGTTCAAATATAATTTTATTAACATGTTCAATACATAAAAAGTAAATTAGTAAAAATAGTAAATTCTAAACTAGTCTGCCGATGACCAGCTTGTCCGCATTTTTGTACATCTTAGACCTTAATCAACGTGTTAAACATGTTAACACGTCTAAATCAACCTGCCGACGGCTAATATTGTAAAAGTTTTCAACCAGTATGTATTTTTATCAACATGTTCAATAAATAAAAAGAAAATTAGTGGCTTAGTAAATATTTTAAACTATTCTGCCGATCACCAGCTTGTCGGCATTTTTGAACATGTTAGACCTTAATCACCGTTAAGCAAGTAAACAAGTCTAAATTACCCTGCTGACGACTAATAGTAAACAAGTTCAAACAACCCTGCCGGCCAGTAGTGTGTCAGCATATCAACATGTTCCATAATTTTAAAGTAAATATGTCTAAACTACTCTGCCGACATGCAATAACTGTGTCCGCATTTTTTCGACCAGTGTGAATAATTATCAGCAAGTTTAATAAAGGTAAACTATACAACTCACCCTGCCGACGACATCAGCGTGTTCAATAAAAGAAAACACTGAAAAGTGAATTAGTCTAAAATATCTTGTAGGCGGCCAATTTGTTGGTATTTCCGACCAGTGTGTACCATAATCAGCATGTTCAATAAATGTTAAATAAGTAAGTTTGAACTTCCCTGCCGAAGACTGAGTGTGTCGATCGGCCTTGTCGGTTAGTGTTAATCGTGAATAAGCATTTACAATCATAATGAAAGAAAATAACTTGTCGGTCTTCTTTTCGACTTGTGTGGGTCATAATCAGAATGTTGTATATCAGTTTAAACTAACCTGATATTGTCAAAAAAGTCTGCCTTGTCCATCAATGTAGACTATGATCAATATGCACTATGGCAACTGCAAATCTGTCGTAAGCTTTACCCCATTGGTGACAAGTGATTGTATTATTTGAAAAGTATTTTGACAATAATCAGCTGGCGACAAGTGAGTTCAGTATGGAACATATTCAGCTGATAAAAGCAATATAAGATAAACAAGCATGCATAAACGTACCAGTTAATACCAATTCGTGTAGATCATGATCGACATTATATACGTCTGTGTGGTCCGATGACAATCGGCTGGATCAACGCTTCCATGGCATTTACACTCGAATATTGACGTGTACCTGTAAATATACTTCCTTTAATTACAGGGAAACGAGAGTGATGCATGAGAGTATATAAACGTGATCTCACGAAGATACTTATTGAAACATCCTGAAACACGAAAAACTCGAAACGAAACCTATTTTGATAATACCTATAAAGCAACTGCAGATCTTAAAATAAAAAAAGTATTGAATGCATGATAATAAACAAGCACTTTAGCGACAACATAACGAATTTAATTGTCTGTCAACAATAAATGAAGATTGTTTCTTCGGTACCACGACTTTCTAGTTGTTTAAAAAAAATGTAAAGTTACAAATAAACAACTGCTCTACTTACAATATAGAGATTCGAATCCAAGGCACAAGGTAAAGTTCTTCTTTTCATTCGGTGATGATACAGGTTTGTTGATATGTGATTAAGCGTTCATCTGGGTGAAAAGGAATGTGTGTACGGAACCTGCAGAGAAATAATTAC